>JAPKLX010000008.1:3749318-3803287 GCA_026898415.1 Leonotis leonurus
TAGACGAGTCCACAAGCTCAGGTCTCAAATACGGGATCTATTATTAATTATTCATAAAAATCAATCAATCTATTACACTATTTCACAATTTCAATTAAATAATAAAATAAAGATGAAATAAACAACATATAATAAACAACTACTCAATTAATCATCACTTAATCAAATCTACACTTACAAAATTGGTTTGATATTGTTTTCTTGTTTAAAAAAAAATTATATATTACATTTTTTAATTTTTTTTCTAAAACCCGGTCGTCTATTCTTAAAACCCGGACATAACATATGAAAACCCGGTCGGTTTCGGTCGGCGACACGAACCGTCCGGGTTTTCTATTTTCTTCCACAATTACAACCACATGTCTTCTACCTACCTGCACTTCCCCTTTAAATTTATTAAATTCAATTAGAACTACTATTTCCAATAATACATTATACTTACTTTAGATTGCTCAACATTCTTCCATTGCATACGATAAAAAACAAACTATTTATGCTTGGGGTCATTCTTCACATATACTTCCTATTGCTGTGACTCATATTTAGAAACACACTTGTTTTATACCCAAACCGAATAGCGACACCTAAAACTAAATTAGTTATACAACTTAATTGTTAGTATCATTGAAAAACTAAACAGTCTATAGTGTTTTTTTCTTTTCAGTGCACTAAAGACCCTATAGTTGTGAATGGACCATTTTATTATTACGCGACAGTTTGAAGATAGAGGTGAACAATGCTTGTCTTAATAAAATAGGTTACCTTTGATTAGTTATTTCTTAGTGATTAATATTTTTCACAACATTCTCTCTAATCCATCATAATTTTATTCTTCATTTTATATATTAAAAAAAACGAAATTAGGAATACTACTTTACAAAAATAAGAAAATATGTATGTAAAAACAAAGAAGCATGCTTTCGTCACCTATTTCACAATTTCAATTAAACAATAAAATAATGATGAAATAAACATAATTTAATAAATAACAACTCAATTAATCATCACTTAATCAAATCTACATTTACAAAATTGGTTTGATATTGTTTTCTTCTTTAAAAAAATTGTAGAACCTATAACTATAAATAAAAAAAATATATATATTAAATATTTCCATTTTTTTCTTAAACCCGGACGTCGTTTTGAAAAACCCGGACGTTAACAATAAAAACCCGGTCGGTTTCGTTCGGGAACATGAACCGACCGGGTTTTATATTTTCTTCCATACTTTAAATTTTATTTTTACATATTAACTATATTACATTTATTTAACAACATCAGTAATAAAATGACGACTAAACATATATTAACATGATAATCACATATAAACAAATAACATGAAAATCGACGCTTAACATGTATTTAACATCATTGAATCATAATCACATATAAATACCTCTATTTATCAAATATAATTCATAAATAACATTTTTTTAAAATTACCTCTTGCGCCATTGTCTTCCACGTGAAGTAACAAAAATATGTCGTTGTCCTCCCGCTTCTCCGGCCTAAATAAATAAATCAAACATAAGTTTTATAACAAAAATTATTAAATTAGTGGTTTTTCGATTATAATTAACAATTTTGCAAACCTCGTTCAATTAGAACAATTATTTCGCAGAACTTCTCTCTCGAACTTAATACCCGGGCAAGCAAAATCTGGAGCCACAAATGATTGAAATAAATTGGGCGAAAATGGATTTTAAACAATCAATCTGCTGGAGAAATAAAAAAAAGGGGAAACATACCTGGAAAATAAAAAAAAAACGATAGACAGCTTAAGAGTGCAACTCAAGACACCACAGCTTCTCCAAATTGATTTTTTCCACTATAAACCCGGCGAAATAACTAGGGATGACAACCCTTTAACACACTCTTCTTATACATGCATATGTAATGTTTTTTGCCTCCTCAAAATCAGTGCAATTTGACTAATTACACTCACCTGGGGGACACCTCCTGACGCGGGCTGCAGGCGCAGGTGTACAGCGCGGGACCCACGGTCTTGGGGCAGCATAAAGCATCGTGAAGTGACATAAAGCTTTAACATACATTAAAAAATTGGTATCTCATGCAAGAGAGAGGGGGCGTGTGAGGGAGAGGGATGAATAAGGGCATTTGTGTCATTTTGGGTATATTTCCCATACTTTTTAGAAAGTGGGCATTCTGCCCCTACATTTTACACAATAGGGCATTTTCCATATATCACCCAAATATTAATATGAGTATAAAATTCAATATCCTCAATATATGAATATAAACGTATGGAGAAAATTGAATATACACATAGGTCGTAGCTCTGTTGGAGCTCATTTGTGCAACACATTACATTATTCCTTATAGGAAAATAGTGGAAATATGTTTCATATCGTTATACCAGTCTAAGATCAAATTATATGAGGATCAAATAATTAATCATCATCCGAGTAACACACCAATGTCAATTTCAATCTTTGTATCAATATAGACACACAACTTGTGTATCTTGAAGATGACCAATTATATGTTCATCTATTATTTAAATATCTCCTACAAGGAGTAAATAATATATTTTGTTAGAAAATCAAATTTTCTTGAATCAGGCCTAATATATTAATTAGTGTTTCTAGCACTTGAAACAATGAACTTCTAGTCCAACATTATTTAGTTATCTTCTTTTGGTCTAATTGATTTCATTTATTTCAAGTGATGAGACAATTATTAGGGCAAATTGATGTTATTTATCAAAAGTATGTTCTCTACATAATCTTATTCGAATATGTTTTCTATAAAATCTTATTCGAATAGATCGACGGGTAAAACAAACTCCTTCATGGAGATTCTCGATCTGCAAGTCGAGATAATGTCTAGACTTACTCAAGTTTTTCAATTTAAAAGCTCCGTCATTAGGCATGAATTTAGCATTCTCAAATGTTTTGTGTGTTCCAATAATATAAAATTTCACACAAAAATAATTATTGGTAATCGCATAAAGATACACTTTATTATTTTCGTTATTATAAATCTTCTTCTAGAAGAATTCAACTATAACAAAACATATAGTGATCTTATTTAAGAGAATATATTGCGAATTTATTTTTCTAATCATAAGAACTATCATGTCCATCAGGGACAATCATATAGATATTTGTCTAGTGACTATTTACAAAATTATAGTCACAACTTATACAAAATGTTCTGTTATTTGATAACGGAACATTTTAATTCAATAGGAGAGTATATGTAATTAATTTAGGATTTCTGCTAAAATTCTTGAGTCAATCTCGCTTTATTCATCACCAATTTATTAATTTAATTTATTTTGTACAAACACTCAATTGTATTCAATTGTGTCCTACCTGTACCACATTTATTATTTCTAATTATACAATCATATGTGTCCTACGGGGCCCACATTCATTTGTGCATGTACTATAAAAGATATTCGTCTATTTAGCGAGTTAACTCTGCTTCAATTGCTCTTTTAACTTTACTTAGTACTTCTGACACTGTTCTATTAACTTTGCTTTTTCGGATCCAAATAATCAATTTGCAAGCAATTATTGAGGCAAAATTTGTTGTCAACAACTATAATATATTTATTTTACTCTCCTTATATTGAGAATTTTTCAAGTCAATATCAATATAAATTTAAACCAGATTTATTTCATTTCCCATAATATTGAATCTGGTTGTTCCGTAATCACAGTATTATGATTTTTAATGCACGTTCAAATGTATTGTGATTCACGTCTTCAAGACGATCCTCTTCATGAGGTTTTTGGAGTGAAGTAATTTATTAACTTTGTATTCCGCGGATTATATTCTTTAGCACCAATACATATTCTCACGTTTCTAGTATTATGCTTCTAGCATATAGGAGATGATCTCATTCAGAGATATACATATATCACAATTCTAGCATTATGCTTCTAGCATATAAGAGATGGTCTCATTCAGATATTTTCGATTCTTAATGGTGCATTTAGTATTATCATAAAAGAGTATATTGAACTTTTGGTTCATATTCATTAGTGTGTGTATTTTAGTCAATCAAATTCAACAAAATTTTCACAGCATTCTTTTATCATATTATATTCTCCCCTAATGCCGGAAATATTATTTTAGTTGGATTAGATAATAAACGTACCATTAAAAATAGATCATCAATTATTGACTCTAGATAATTCTTTTCGACGGAGTATGAATACGTTTTGGTGATAATAAATAAATAGCAGACGGGAAATGATTTATTTATATCACACACTAATTATATAAGGGGGTGACCCAAGCATTCATGCCTCTATAATTTGAGAATAATTTGGGTCTTTAAAAATATAATTTTCGCAACATGATACTAGATAACATTTATAGCTAAATACGCTAATCGGTTAAGGGAAATCACTTAGGTATTACATTTTTCATGCTAAGTGTGCGGGAATGACATCGTTTTTATTTTACTTGTACCAAAGTTTTATTTTATTTTTGTTAAGAGATATTTACGATAATTTGATTTTAAACAAATTTCCCGTTATTTATTACTCCCCACGTCTCAAGTTAAGTGTTACATTTTCGTTTTTGGTTGTCCCAACACAAATGTTACGTTTCTTTTTTAAAACAATTATATTACTCACACAACTTTAAAAATATATATATTTCTATCATCATTTATACTATTTTTTCAACTCTCCTTAAATTTTGTAACCAAAAGTAAATGTAACACTTAGGTTGAGACGGAGAGAGTATTTAAAATTAATATGTTATTTTTAAAGCCTTCCGCGCTAGAATTACTCATGATTCGGTATATGTTAAGAAATTTCTCAAGTGGATAAAATGATATTTGAAAAGAAGGATGATCCTCAAGGTCAAGGTGCTCAAAGAAAGAGGATGATGGTCACGGTATTGGAAAGAAAGAGAATGACGATGGTCACGATCATGAATTTAAAGGTTATAACTTTGAAATCTGTATCGCAGTTAAAATTGTGAAGAAATAGAATGTAATTAGAATCATTGTTTTCTTTTGTCCTCTTTGTGGTGCAACTTGGAATATAGGATGTTCGTATATGTGTTTGTAAGTATGGGTTTCATGTGTAGATTTATGGTTTAATTGGGAGTTGGAATTTGTGTTTAGTATATTTGGTTAAAATATGCAATGTGCTTAAGTTTAGGCTTCTCTCTGCGTTATTGGAGGTATTATTGTGCTGCATGTGCTTGATTACGAAGATAGAGAATGGATGAGGATTTGAATTAAGTAAGAAATAGGTCAGTTGAAAATTTTTGGAGAAATTCATGACAATCGAAGAGTTGTCATTTTTTAAGCTTTTGTAAAATAGATACAGTATTGCTTTTGTAATGTGTAGAGAGAGAAGAAGGTGTTGTGGCCCATAAACAAATTAAGCCCATTACATTGGGCCGAAACTTATGTTTTTTATTAAGACAATAGGCCCATTACCTATTTAGTATTTCTGCCCAATGTGTTTTTTTTCATATGTATTTAACAAATTAAGATTAAATTATAAGTACGAAATTATATATTTCTCGTGGAGCTACTATTATTTCACTACCTCAATCTTATTCATTAAACTAGATAGTGACTGAATTAGATATTTTATAAAATTATTTAACGGTTTTTTATTTATTACTATTCATTATTAGTATTCTCATGTATTAAATGTTTATAACAAAAATTGTGAATTATATAGACTTGTTTATGATAAATTTTCAATTGTCTCCAAATTAATTACAAAAATAATATTACAACACGATCATATAAAAAATTATCTGTCTATAATCAAACTAATATGATAATCTTTGTTTAATTATTAGACTTGTGTAATACAAAATCTTCATAGACTCATCTATTAATAGCCCCGTACTTAATTTTATATATTCATATTTGTTTTAAAGTTTATTAAAAAATGATATACGCGCGCGCTGGAACTGTTGAGAGAGATGCGCGTACTGGAACTGTTGAGAGAACTAACAAAGCTATCGAAATGAAAGTTGAGAGAACAAAGCTATCGAAATGAAAGCGGTAGAAACGAAAGTTCTGAAAACGTGACGACTAATGACTATTGGGATGGGCTAGGCTGGATGATTTAATGGACTGGCTGAAAACGTGACACAGATCTTTGATTTAAATTAAATAACTAATTGGGTTGGACTGGCTAATAAACTTAGCCTCACATTCGTGAAGAACAATAAGCTTAAATTAAATTAAATAAATAATTTAATGGGCTAATAGACTTACACTTATTCATGAAGTTGTAAACCAACATCATCATGTATGGCGCCACCGCCGGCTGGCCACCACACCACAGGCGCGCGCTGTATTAAGTTTAATCTCCAATCCCTTTGCGGAAAAATATCAAACTGTGGCACTTGGCCGCCGGCAAGTCGATAAACATCCAAAAAATGTAAAAAAAAAAAGAACAATAAGAAATGGATCTCGAAATAAAGGAAGCTAGGGAAGAATATAAAACAAGATGCAAAATACACATGAAATAAAATAAAATGAATATAAAGCAAGACATTCATCCACATATAAATGTCAAATCATGGAGCCGCCTAAAACACCTTAAGTAAGTGTTTTTGTCGGGGTGCCATTTGAGAGCGAGTTTGCGGTAGACTCTCTTGAGGTGGTCGCCGTTGGCGAAGCGCTCCACTTCAAGTATGGAGTACTAGTCCATTCTTAATTAGTTGGAGTACTTATGCTTTTTCTCTTTACCTACCTACTTCTTCACTCTTCTTCTCATAGTTTAGTCATACACAGTCAAAACCCTTCGCTAAAGCTAACATTTAAACCCTTCACTCTTCTTCACTCTAGATTTCTGTTACTGTTATTGGGCCATCGGCCCAACATTGCTCCCTCCCTCCCGGTATATGTAATTTAACTACTTTAAGAGATAATTATTGCTCCATAGGCATTTATTAGAGAATTGATCCATATATTCATGCTCCTATCCTATTGAATCTTATCTGGTTATCACATTTATTAGAGAATTAAGAACACAATTAGTTTTTCATATGTGGAGGCTCTTGAGCTTTTCATGAAAACACTAACCATCACTTCAAAATAAACTTACAACCTAGCTCATAAGTAAAGTAATCTACCCATCCCAAGCCAAGCCAACTTGTACTTGTATCAAACTTACAATCATGTCTAGTCTAGTCTAGTATTTTACAAATGGAGAAAAATTATAATACTCATTTTGAAAAAATACATGTCAAAAATATACAAAATCTCAATCTACATGTCAAAAATATCCATTTTGTATGAGAATTCGAAATTACCTGTAAAAGTCAACATCTTTTTCTGAAAAAGTGAAAGTTGTTAGAGAAAGTGTTGAATTTAATGTAAAAAAATATTTTTATCCATAACCTACTTTGTTGGACCGTCCCCTCCCTTCCCCCTTCTCTTTCTCCTATTTTCTTTGTTGGACCTCTCACTCACCCTCTCCCATAGATCTCTCGACATTTTTTCACATATTAACTATAAATATGCAATCACATATATAGTAAATTTAATGCAAATTTGCAACCTTTGCTTGTTTTGCTGAGATCGAAGACTCTGGAGAAGACACCACATAGTTTCCTAAAGATAACAAGTCCCTCTTAGACTCCGCAAAAGTTGTGTCAGCGGCAGCGCGAGAGTGTGGCGGTGGCGGCTCGCGTCAGCTGAAATTGGTTGCGAGCGTGGAATCTCATTGTTGTGATTGCCTATTTTTCTCGGAGTTGGTTCGCTGAATCCCAATTGCACTGACTGCCAAAAGAGCAACCACAAAGTGGGGAATTTCTCAAATCTTTTTGTTCTCCAAGTGCAGGCGCGTTATAGAGACAAGCATTCCCTAAGCTCTCAGAACCCAACGTTTCATCATTTAGCGGCAACATTATTTGTTCTTCTTTGTATAGGGAGAAATATACACGGTGAAAACCATTTGGGGATGCATTACAAAACAAGCTCAAGTGAATTATGGCTCCCTTAAAGTTTAAATTATTGCAAACCCAGCTATCATTTTTCACATGCAATCGAAACAATTTGGTCCCTCATACCTTTGGGTACTTTGATTGTGTAATACACTTTAATCAAATTGATTATAGTTTCAAGAAAGTTTGATTGTGAATAAATTACTATATTTTATTTAATGATTTCGATTGATTCGGTTTGGTCAACCCAACCGCTCCCCAATTGCACTTGTTTAGAAGAACACTTCAATTCTTCAATACAAAAGAAAATCACAAACTAGATTTCTTCAGGTACAGTAGATTACTACATCAATAAAGCTTCATTTCAAAAGTTGACAGATTCCACCTACCACATTCCCAAACCGTCGTTTGAATTTCTGGTAGGTCAAAACGAGTTTATGTTTCTCTTTCATCTCCTTTTCAATTCATATAATTAGATCCCTAGATTTGCATGAATTCATCAATCGATATTTTGAATTGTTGGTGTTGTTTTTGGTAGTTCATTTTAAATTTATGCTCTGTGTGTCATATAATTATGCTAGATTGTCTTCTTCTTTGTCTCTTTATCAGAATATTTGGTTAATTGATGTTTTTCTCTTGGTGGGATTAATTGGATGCAAAAGATTGGAGCTTTTAGGTTCTTTTTGGGTTTATGTGTATTGTTACTTAAATGAGATTTCTCATTGAAGTTCATGTTATTTGCAGAAGATACACTCAGGGTTTATTAGTAGTCGCTTCATTTTATTGAAGCTTTAATCTAATTCTTTGAGAATAAAGAGTGATATAGCATGAAGGCAAGGGTTTCATCGGGATTGCAATTGGCCAATTGGGTAAACCCGGAAGGAATTTCTGTTGAAAGAAACAAGAAGAATAGAATTAATTTTCTGTATTGAAGTTCAATATTCTTCATTGATTCATACACAGTACAAGACATCCTCTTATAATACAAGGAATGACACCTAAATAAAGGAAGGAAAAATAAGATCCGTAATCAGAGGATCCTACCAAAACATGACTACTTAAGAAAGGAAAGAACTAATTACAATATCCCTTCTATAATTCTACACTCCCCCTCAAGTTGGTAGGTGGAGGATCTCACATACCCAACTTGCCAAGAATTCTATAAAAGGCTCTTCCTGATACAGCTTTTGTTAGGATATCTGCAAGCTGGTCTTCCGATCAGTCTATCTCTACATGCTTGGTTCTATCATGTTGAATAGGATTATGAGAAATACACACGGCTGCTTTATTGTCACAGTAGAGTTTGAAAGCTCCCGTCTCTAATAGACCCATCTCAGCCATCAATTTCTTTATCCACATCAATTCTGTTATCCCTTTCATAATTCCTCTAAATTCTGCTTCTGCACTTGAGAGTGCTACCACCTTTTGTTTTTTACTCCTCCAAGTCACAAGATTTCCTCCTACAAAGGTGAAGTACCCAGCTGTAGATCGTCTGTCTGTGATGTTTCCTGCCCAATCAATATCGGTATACCCAAAGGTTTCCAAATGCTTATTTTTTCGAAAGAAAATACCTTTTCCAGGAGAGGATTTTAGGTACCGAATAACTCTTACGGCATCCTCCATGTGTTCAACCAAGGGTTTATGCATGAACTGACTTATGACCCCAACTGCATAAGCTATGTCTGGTCTCGTATGTGAGAGGTAGATCAGCTTACCAACGATCCTTTGGTACTGTTCTTTATCTACTGACCTATTACTCGAATCTCCTCTTAGTCCATGATTTACAGCAATCGGTGTCTCTTCCGGCTTACAGTCAAGAAGACTTGTTTCAGCAAGGAGATCCAGAACATACTTCCTCTGTGATAAGAATATACCTTCCTTTGATCTCATGACTTCTATCTCGAGAAAATACTTTAAACCACCGAGGTTCTTCATTTCGAATTCAGAAAACAAGTTCTTTTGAATGAGTTTAATCTCTTCACCATCATCTCCTGTAATGATCATATCATCAACATAAATGATCAAACATGTGATTTTGGAATCCCTTCTCTTCAGAAACAATGTATGATCTGAGTTGCTTTGAGTATATCCATATTTCTTCATAGCTGATGTAAATCTTCCGAACCACGCTCAAGGTGACTGTTTTAGCCCATATAGAGACCTCTTTAACCGGCATACTTCTCCCTCTTTAAACTCTCCTTCAAAGCCTGGTGGAATCTCCATATATATTTCTTTAGTTAAATCCCCATGAAGAAATGCATTCTTCACATCAAACTGGTATAGAGGCCAATCACAATTTGCTGCTACTGAAAGCAATACTCTTACAGTATTCAACTTTGCAACAGGAGAGAATGTTTCTGCATAATCAATGCCATACACTTGAGTGTATCCTTTGGCCACGAGTCGTGCTTTATACCTCTTTACTTCTCTGTCCGGGTTGTACTTGATTGTGAAGATCCACCTGCAACCAACTGGTTTCTTTCCCGGGGGCAGTCTGCTTTTGTCCCACATTTCATTTCTACTAAGAGCCGCCATTTCTGTACTCATAGCCTCCCTCCATTCTGGATATTTCTGTGCCTCCTCTGTATTTTTGGGAATATATGCGGTGGACAACTTATCTCTGAAACATTGAATTTTCCCGTTTCCACAAGTGATAAAGTTGGCAATAGGATATCTGAATTTCTTCGGCTTGTATTCAGGGCTGTACCTCTGAGGGGGAATTCCTCTATTATGCCTTGGTGGAAGAGAGTAAAGATTCTCGCTTTGACCTGCGGTGTTAGGATATGACACAGAAACCGGAGAAGGACACAGAGTTTCAGCATCAGGAATTTGTACCTCCGAGATATTCGATAAAGGAGTTAATGGACTTGGATCCGTTGGGATGGACTGTACTTCTTCAGTAGAACTCGGTTCCCAGTTATCTTTGAACAACCAATCAGAGTGTTGATTGTTATTCTCCCCCTCAACACTTGATTGCGGAGAGGCATAATAGTATTCTGTCTCAAGAAAGTCACAATCCATTGTGACATAGAGTTTCTTGGTAACAGGATTGAAGCATCGATAACCTTTTTGATGGATTCCATATCCAAGAAAAACACACTTCACAGCACATAGATCAAGTTTGTTCCGATGAGCTTTTGGGATGTGAACAAAAACAGAACAACCGAATATCCGAGGTTGTACCATAAGAACTGAGGGTAGGGTAAATTTTGAGGAGAGAGCCTGAAGAGGTGTTATGAATTTCAATGCTCGTGTAGGTAACCTATTAAGGAGATAGACAGCAGAAGCAACAGCTTCAAACCATAAAGCAGATGGTACTCGTGATTCAAGCAAAAGAGCACGTGTGGTTTCCAAAATATGACGATTCTTCCGTTCAGCCACCCCATTTTGTTGAGGTGTATAAGGACAGGTGGTTTGGTGGATGACCCCATTTTTTTGAAGAAAAGTTTGAAGTTCATGGTTAACATATTCCCCCCATTATCTGATCGTAAAATCTGAACAGTGCTCTGAAACTGATTTTTAACAAGATTGAAAAAATTAATAAATCTACTGCAGACCTCCGATTTTTGTTTTAAAAAATATACCCAAGTCATACGGGTACAATCATCAATAAACAGCACGAACCATCTAAAATCAGTGTTCATCGATTCTGGAGCCGGACCCCAAACATCAGAGTGAATAAGAGAAAATGGCACAGAGTTTTTATTATCAGTAGAAGCAAAAGATGTTCTATGACTCTTAGCAAAGTGACAAGTATCACATAGAGTACGATAGTTCTTTGAAAATAAAGAAGGAAATAGATGCTTAAGATAATCATCAGATGGGTGACCCAACCGATGATGCCACAGCCTTATCTGTCGGTTTTGAGAGCCATGAGCCAAACAAACAGTTCCTCCTTCAGACAGTTCATCAACGTAGTACAGTCCATCCCTTTCAAAACCACGCCCAATTATCTTCCTTGAACGAATATCCTGCAATAGATAGAAGATTGGATAGATGAGAGCCACACAGTTAAGCTCCTTCGTCACTTGACTGATGGATAACAATTTGCAGGATAAGGAGGGAACATAGAGACAATTGGACAGTTTAATTTTAGGAGAAATTTCAACTGATCCTGCTCCAAGAACAGGAAAGGAACCTCCATTAGCATTTTTAATGAAAGTCCTATTTGGTTGAGATGGATCAATAATATCATTTTGATCAAATGTCATCGTATCTGTAGCTCCACAGTCAAATATCCACCGTTTATTTTTATCATAATTCACATGCAAGGCACTAGAATTACGACTTGAGAACAAGGAAGAAATTTGATGATGGGGGTGAGGGTAAAATAGTCATTACACTCGTATTAGTGTTAAAATCCTTTCCCTCACCCTCCATACCTCTCGCTGAATTCACCTCCCTCTCATCTTCTCCCGCTGCGTCACCTCTGTTCTATCCTTCACCGGGGTTTCCGCCGTGCAGAAAAGCGGCGACTCTGCTGGTGCCCTTGTCGATGTTGTTGTGGGTGGCGGCCACCACAGCTCTTCCTTCGCCATTGTTCCTCTGTCGATGGCGTTTTTCATCCCACCACTCCGGATAACCGATTAGTTGGAAACAGGTCTCTTTTGAGTGTTTATTTCCACCACAGTGGGTGCATCTGAGCTTCTCCTTGTCGGATTGACGGAATGATGACTTCCCTTGAGAAGCTGGTCGTCCCCCTCCCCCAGAGACCCCTCTTGTTGCGAACACTTCTGTTAGAGAACCAGAATACGTTCACTCATCAATCTCAACTCACACACAATTGTAGTTATGAATCAAGAGACAATATGAAGTATGATAAAACCAAAGCTGGGTTTTTCATTAATTCAAAAGTTGGTTCTCTCACTCGTACAAAGAGAACTATAAATGAACTCTGCTACACTCAGATTCCTCTAACAACTTTGAAACAAACTCTCCACGTGGCACTCTACTAGTGGCCACTTTATTTATATACAACCCAGCAAAGCAACAAAACACATGCATACTACTCTCACGTGCAAACCTTAACAAAACCAACTTACTCGATAACCAATTCATAACAATTCCTCCCTCCTTAATTAAGACTTGTCCTCAAGTCAAAATAATGAAGGAAAACGGGCCTCCATAGTCTGAAAATCCTCCCAAGTGGCCTCAACTTCAGGTAAATGCGCCCACTGAATAAGGACCTCGGCTTTTGGGCGATTGTGATCTTTAACAATGCGTCGAGCTAGCACCTTCACCGGATGAAGCAACACTTTTCCATCCTCATCGAATTCTGGTAACTCAGAAACCGTACGCGTCAAAGTCGATACACTCCGTTTAAGCAAACTGACATGGAATACCGGATGAAGCTTTGCAGTAGGTGGCAACTTCAACTCATATGCCACCATCCCTACTCGTTTAGTGACAAGGAAAGGGCCAGCATATCTTGGACTTAGCTTCCAAGCACGATGCAATCTCACGGAGTGTTGTTTATAGGGCTTAAGTTTTAAATATACCCAATCTCCAACAGCAAACACTCGATCACTCCTTCGTCGGTTGGCCGACGCAACCATCCGGTCTTGCGCTTTCTGCAAAATTCGACGCAAATGCAGCTGCATATCTTTCTTCTCAAGCAACGAAACCTCTACTCCCACCACTTGAGGAGCCATGTAAGTGTGCATAGCCAATGGTGTTGGTTTATAGCCATATAACGCTTCAAAGGGCGTAAGCTGGAGAGAGGTGTGGAAAGAGGTATTATACCAAAATTCAGCCATGGATTACCACTGATTCCACTTCTTTGGTGCATGGCTGCACATGCAACGGAGATACATCTCCAAGCATTGGTTCACTCGCTCACTTTGGTCGTCGGTTTGCGGGTGATACGCTGTGCTCAAGTGGTGTTGCACACCAAGCATCTTGAATAAGTCTTTCCAAAATAAACTTGTAAAGATCTTATCCCGATCAGAAACAATGCTCGAAGGTAACCCATGCAATTTATATATTGTATCCAAGAATACTTGTGCACAATCTGAAGCCGTATAAGGGTGCCTCAAGGCAATGAAGTGAGCGTACTTTGTAAATCGATCCTCGACGACCCATATGGTATCTTTCCCATGAGATGTAGGCAACTTCTCGATGAAATTCATGGTAATATGTTGCCATGCTTGCGTGGGAATGGGCAGTGGTTGAATGAGACCTGCTGGCCGAGAGGTCTCGTGCTTGCAACTCTGGTATTCGTGGCACGCTCGCACCCATTGCTGGACATCATGACAGAGCTCGGGCCATAGGAATGTAGCTCTCAAACGCTGGAATGTGGCATTTGTACCCGAGTGTCCCCCATATCCAGAAGAGTGCATGAACTCTATTATCTTTGATCTCAAACCCATAGCGTTCCCAACATATAGCCTCCCTTTATATCGCAAAAGCCCATCATGATAGGAAAAATATGAGACATTGAAAGGAACAGCACAGCAATCAGCAATGGCTTCCTCCGCCAACTTATCATTGTCATAGCTTGCTATTATCTCAGTCACCCATGTAGGAGTAAAAGTAGCAAGAGTCAGGGTTGATAACTGTCCTTCATCTTGTGCCACCCGCGATAGCGCATCTGCCACCCGATTATCCACTCCTTTCTTGTACTCAATTCGGTAGTTAAATCCCAATAGCTTAGTGAGGTACTTATGTTGGAGTGGTGTGGAAATCTTCTGTTCAAGGAGGTACTTTAGACTTTGTTGATCAGTTATGATGGTGAATTGACTGTGAAGAAGATAAGATCGCCATCTGTCAATTGCCATGATTATAGCCAAAAACTCTTTCTCATATGTGGATAACCCTCTATGTTTCGGAGCCAATGACTTGCTCAAAAATGTTATGGGATGACCATTTTGAACAAGGACAGCCCCTATACCATTGTATGATGCATCCGTTTCCAAGACGAAAGGAACTGCAAAGTCAGGAAGTTTGAGCACCGGTGCTGTAACCATAGCATTTTTGAGTGCTATGAAAGCGTTGGTAGCTTGCTCAGTCCACACAAAAGCTCCCTTCCTCGTGAGATCAGTCAGAGGTCTGGCTATAGATCCATAATCCTTCACAAACTTACGGTAATATCCGGTTAATCCGAGAAATCCTCGCAAAGCTCTCAGAGTTGCAGGGCGTGGCCAATCTATCATTGCCTTTATCTTGCTTGGGTCAGCGGCAACACCTCCATTGCTGATAATATGTCCAAGGTACTCGACTTGGGGCTGACCAAACGAGCATTTAGAAGCCTTGGCAAATAGTTTGTGAGCTAGCAAAATCTGAAAAACACTCTCAAGATGCTCCTTGTGTAGCTCCATATCCTTGCTGTAGACTAGGATATCATCAAAGAAAACCAACACATATTTTCCCAACAAAGACTTGAATATAGAATTCATAAGAGCTTGAAAAGTCGCTGGCGCATTAGTTAGCCCGAAGGGCATAACTTTGAACTCGTATAGGCTAGAGGCTGTGACAAATGCCGTCTTGTGCACATCATCGGGGTGCATCCGTATCTGATGATATCCAGCTCGTAAGTCAATCTTTGAGAAGATGGTGGCACCTCCAAGCTCATCCAGTAAGTCGTCTATCAAGGGAATAGGGAAGTTGTCCTTGATAGTAATAGAATTCAGCCGTCTATAGTCCGCGCAAAAACGCCAACTCCCGTCCTTTTTCTTGACTAGCAATACTGGTGAAGAGAAGGAGTTGGTGATGTGCTGTACAACTCCGGCATCGAGCATTTCTTGCACTAGCTTCTCTATTTCAATCCTTTGCAAATAGGGGTATCTATATGCCCCTTGTTTAAACGCTGTAGCATCAGGTTTGATCACTATCTTGTGATCATGCTCCCTTGAGGGTGGAAGTGTTGTAGGATTGTCAAAGAGTGGTAAGTATTTGGTGATCAAAGGTTGAAGTTCCTGATGTGGACTGCAAACTTCAACCATCTTCTCGGCAGAAACCATACAAAGGCACCCCAAAAAAGACCCCTTGCCCTTCCTCAATGTGTTCGCTAGTTGTTTTCCAGAAATCATAGTGATGGCCACCTCTGCTCCAGTCCCTTGTAATACCACCCTTCTCCCCTCCTTCATGAAACTGATATTCTGATTTACGAAATCAAATGTTACAGGACCTAATTGTTTAAGCAAATCAACGCCAACCACCATATCACAACCACCTAGTTGAAGCAATCTAATTGAAGCACTAAACCTGCACCCACCCATTTCCCATTCGAGTTTTGGGCACCTTGTAGTGCATTCAATCTTCCCTCCGTCAGCCACAGTAACAAGAAGAGAGTTAGTATACTCCACTTCACACCCTATTCGTCGAGCTGCCATAACGTCTAGGAAGCTATGAGTGCTTCCCGTGTCTATTAGGACTGTAATGATATGCTTCCCAACCTTCCCTCGAAGCTTGATAGTGTCTGCTATAACTTGACCAGCTAGAGCATTGATAGACAACTGAGCTCCTCCATTCACAGGCGCCGTCTCTTGCAACACCAACTCACTCTCCTCTTCTTCTTCCCCCTCTTCACAGATAATAGTAAAGATCCTTTTACACTTATGTCCTGGTTGAAAGATTTTGTCGCAGTTGAAACATAGCTTTTTCTTCTTTCGCTCCTCAATTTCAACGGGTGACAACCTCCTAAATGTTGTAGGCTGTCGAGTACTCTGTACCCCGCCTTTTTCCACAAGCTCCCCACTACTCTTCTTGCTTAATACCTCACGTCCTCCTCCAACATCCATGCCCTTACTCCACTGCTTCGGTCCCCGTCCAAGAGCTAGTAGTTGAAGCTCTTGCTGCTTAGCCAATTTAATGGTCTGCCCTAATTGTGTAGGGCCAAACATACGCACGGCACTGCCTATATCATCCCGCAAACATAGCTCTCCACAAAGTACTCCTCACTCAAGCCTCGATTCCTCACCGCGACGAACGACTTAAGCTCTTCAAAACGAAGAGTATAGGTCTGTACATCTCCACCTTGTCGTAGCTGATTAAACTGAGAAATTAAGCTTTTACCATCCTCTTCGCCAAACCTTTCCACAACACGGTCAGAGAACTCCTTCCACGACACAATATTCCCATCCTCCACATACTCTAAATACCACAAATCGGCCATTCCCTCCATATATAAAGCGGCAGTAAATATCTTATCACTATCTTCCATAGGGTTAGCAATAAAATATTTGTTGCACTTTCTAATCCATTGCAAAGGGTTATACCCATCAAACTTTGGAAACTCAAGTTTAGGGGATTTGCCATTAGACCCAGAGCCACTAGAGTTGGATGGATTACGTTTCTCGTACGTGCGCGAGGTCTTCTCTCCCTCTTCCCCCAGTTCACGGTCGTCCCTTCGGTCCCCACCTCCGCTCAACTCCTTCCGAAAGATGCCGAGCTGTTCTTTCAACATTGTCATGAAAGAATGGCTCAACTTCTCTCCTAATTCCTCCACTTGCCCTTGCAACTGGTTCATCTGTAGCTCAAGATTCTGCACAAGATTTTCCATCGCCGATTTACGGGGCATATGGTCGTGAGAAGAAAAAACCTCGCTCTGATACCAATTGTTAGAGAACCAGAATACGTTCACTCATCAATCTCAACTCACACACAATTGTAGTTATGAATCAAGAGACAATATGAAGTATAATAGAACCAAAGCTGGGTTTTTCATTAATTCAAAAGTTGGTTCTCTCACTCGTACAAAGAGAACTATAAATGAACTCTGCTACACTCAGATTCCTCTAACAACTTTGAAACAAACTCTCCACGTGGCACTCTACTAGTGGCCACTTTATTTATATACAACCCAGCAAAGCAACAAAACACATGCATACTACTCTCACGTGCAAACCTTAACAAAACCAACTTACTCGATAACCAATTCATAACAACTTCTCCCGTCGTTTATTGTTCATCCTTGGACATCATAACTCCAATACGGAGTGCTTCCTGTCGAATCGTTGTATAAGCAGCGGCTAGGGAGGGAAGCGGATCATGGTTCAAGATGTCCCTTTTTACGGGATTGAATCGATCATTTACCCCGGCTAAGAACTGGTAAAGTCTTCCTTCTTGAGTGAGTCGATTGTACAGTTGAATGTTCTCATCCCCTGTGAACTTGTTTGGTTGCCTCTGATCAATCTTAGCCCATATGGCTTGAAGATTGTTGTAGTATTGCTCCAACGTTTGATTCCCTTGTTTGGTTTGACTTGCTCGAGTCATCAACTCGAAAATTTGCAGGTAATTTGTGTCGCTGTTATAAGTCGCTTCCAATCCCTCCCAGAGAGATTGGGCTGTCGGGTACTGTAGAAAATTTGGAACCAATGTTGGTTCGATTGAGTTGATGATTCATCCTTTTACGGCGTTGTCAATGGCATCCCAAGTTTGGAATTTGGGATCACCACTGGAGGGAGCCGGAGGCTGGCCTATGATGTGGTTGCCCCTTCCCCTTCCTTTTATAAATATTCCCATCAATTTTGACCAAATTGCATAGTTTTGGTCATTCAATTTTGCATTCACCATCAATAGTGATGTCTCGATTGCTTGATTCTGACTCATTGTACTTTTCTGAAGGTACTGAATTAAGGTTGAAATATTGGATTCTGAGATCTGTGATAGGGTTTTTTCTGTTGGGTCGGTCATGGTAAATGATGAGAGCAAATAGTTCGACTCAAACAAGAGGGTCGGTCATGGTAAATGATGAGAGCAAATAGGTTAGAATTCATTTTCAGTATTGAAGTTCAGTATTCTTCACTGATTCATACACAGTACAAGACATCCTCTTATAATACAAGGAATGACACCTAAATAAATGAAGGAAAAATAAGATCCGTTAAGAGGATCCTACCAAAATATGACTACTTAAGAAAGGAAAGAACTAATTACAATATTCCTTCTATAATTCTACAATTTCTAGAAAACCGGCGGATTCTCTGCGATTCTTCCGGAAGTATGGGGGGCAGTGTTCGTATCAGATTCAAGTTAATCATTGTCTCCGTGCTAGAGAACGAAACCATGGATTTGTAGCTCTGAAAGTCAGGTGTTCTGCTGAAAATCGTCAAGGTAGACCGTATAAACTTATGCTCTCTCATTCTTTACATTTGCTCTACTTTGTCTGGATGCGTCATTTGAGTATATTCAATTAATTTTTGTATGAAACTGGATCCTTGTAAGAAATGTATGCTCTGGAAGTTCACTTTAGGATTCTTTTGATGTGGAATTTATTGTTCAACTCCTCCATTACAGGACTTGTTTGTATCCTTCACTGTGAAAAAGGAAATTACTTTTATTATTGTAGTGGATGTCCTTGTTAAATGCTGGAAATTTAGTTGAAACATGTATTTAGGTGGTACTCGAGCAGGTTCCTGTTTCCATCTCGGCCATTGCCATGTCACGTTTGCAGAATGGGTAATGTGGAGCGGGCCCTGGGATTAGAAACATCAACTCCTGTAACACTTGGGTACTTTTTCTTGTACTGCTGAAGCTGTTTACGAGGTTCTGCAGATTCATCTTTTGTGTGCGAGAGTGAAAGAACTAGAAAAAAATCAAGTCTTGGATGTGAAAGGAGAATTAGTTAAGAATGTGACCAGAGATGTGTTTGGATGTGGACTGAACGAAGCTAAAGGTGGATTGCTAGAAGGCTTGTTTGCTATTTCCTTAGAAGTTTCTGATTTTGTTTCCTTCGATCAAACTATCCAACGAAAGAAATATTAAACCTATCATGCAATGATTGTGCACTAACACCTTTCGATTTTGTATTTCTTTTTTGGCCTCAGTACTGGAATCTGAAAGTTCTCAAGCATTTCTTGATGAGTCGGATACCATAAAAGCAAGTTCTTTCTACACTTTCTTTCATATACTAATGTTTTAGTGCGTTAACAACTGCCTTGATACATCATACAAATTCAGATTTGATGATGTGGCATGTTCCCGATATGGCACTCTTGAATCAAATAATCATACAATTCTGCTGCTATGACAGAACGAAGCTGAAGAGGTTGAACTGTATCTAGATGGACGTTGCATATATCTTGTTGGTGGGAAATCTTATCAACTATTTGAGTTCGTCAGTTGCTTAAGGTCGTTGGCATTTTAATGGAAGTTTTTCTTTTTCTACATTGCAGGAATGATGGGATCGGGGAAAACAACAGTTGGCAAGGTTTTGTCAGAAGCCCTTGGATACTCCTTTCTTGACTGGTTAGCTCCACATATTCTTTCTGACAAGATACGAAACACACTCAGTCACTCACACATATAGGAAACTCTGTGGGAATGGTTTTGGTAGCTATATATACGATTCTAAATGGTTATTTGGTTGTTTAATAAGTGAGAGCGTGCACACTAGACAATTAATTCTTTCTTATTCTCTTGGCATCTCACACTGCAATTCGTGCTATACTTAATTTTAACCACTTCCGGGATATTACTGTTTCAGTGATAAACTGATAGAGGTTAATGTTGGAATGAGTACTGTAGCCGAAATATTCGAGTTACATGGTGAGAGCTTCTTTAGAGATAACGAGGTTAGCCAACACTAAATTGTATCTTCTTTTTCTCATAAAAAAACGGATCATCCCATGTCTTTGTTGCAAAAAACTCGCGATTTCTTTAATTTATCTTCTTTTGACACCCCATATTTTTCTTAGGTCTCTTTTATTTGTCATTTTCTTTTTTAAATACTCCAATGAAAGTATCGAGAATTCCTTTATCAATTTTCGTATGACACTTAATAATGTATCAATTGTCCTTAGAATGCTCTGTTCTTGTGTGCTTCCATGTGCATTCATCAATGGATGATAGATACTTCAGCATGTCTTACCACATCTTTGTAATGGGCGTGCTGAAAACTTATGTCTAATTCCAAAGGAATTCATGATTTCATTTATTAGGATTGTCTGCAGAACTTGCAAGAATATATATTTAAGTTATCACATTCCGATGATTCAATCTTCTATAGTCATTTATGCCAATGCTGGCGATCGTTTGAGTCAATTATTGTTCATTCTTAATCAAACTTTTGCTCCTTAGACTGAAGTGCTGAAGAAGTTGTCCTCGATGCATCAATTAGTTGTTTCAACAGGTGGGGGTGCGGTTGTACGGCCAGTTAATTGGTAATCAATTGTTCAGTTTTTGCTCTGCCAATTTGTTTGATCCGGTTCACATTGTTAATCAGTAGTTCCTTCTGCATGTTAGGAGACACATGAAAAAGGGTATCAGTGTTTGACTGGACGTACCTTTGGAAGCCTTAGTTTGTAGAATTATAGCTGATGAACCTCATTCCCGACCCCTGGTACATCATGTCGGTGGAGATCCATATACAGAGGTAGGATTTCACATTTGTCCTTTTCACAAAGTGTTTCGACTAAAAACACCTAAGTCACTTGCATTAGAACGAGATCATTATAGGATAGTAAGTTTAACCCTAATCGATTCACAATGAAGGCTTAACAGGGTCATTATGTTGTTCTCCACACCTCTCAGCTCCTTCCACACATCCTCCTCCACATTGTGTGAACATCATAATGATCACCCTATTAAACTTTTCTTGTGAATCGACTTGGGTTTGACTTACTAGCCCATAGTGATCTTGTTAAACTGCGAGCAACTTTGGAGTCGAGATACAAAGTATCGTCTAGAAAAGAGCCAAAAAAATTGAATTGTGTTACTGTCACTCTCATTTTGTGTAGACCATGAAGCGATTATCTACCATTTTCGAAGAGAGGGGTGCAGCGTATGCCAATGCAGACATGAGAGTTTCTCTTGAAAGTACGCTCTCATTGCACACAGCTTCTGTTCTGCTATCTAAAATTTGCTAGTTGTTGATTTGACAATGTATGTTTCGTAATAGACATGGCTGCTAAACTTGGATATAAAGACATATCCGATATCACTCCAACTGCTATCGCGATTGAGGTACGTCTCCTTCTTCCTCTACTATGTTCCGCTTCATGTATATCTTGCTTGTTTAATGAATGTGATTAAATGTATGGTATTATCTCCAGGCGCTTATACAAATCAGGCAATTATACCCGAAGTAAGTTTAGAATTTATCAACTTGGGATGGTGTCGTTCGAAGTATTGTGTAGAGAATGCATGAGGCGAATACCGTGCCTATTTTTCAGCTGCGAGTCAAGGTATGAAGAATGATGTTAGTTATATTTTTGATTGTTTTTCTGGAATTTTGCTGTTCATTCTGTAGTTAAATTGGTTAGTAGCTTTGAGCATTCTGTTCTTGAATTTCTTGTTTCAATGTAGACAATGAATAAAAGAGCCATCCAATTCCAGATACTGTACAACAAATGAGAATTGAGTTTGAATGAAAATCATACTTTCATACATTAAGTGCCAACACAATTCATCAAGAAACAGAAACTTACAAAATCAAATTCTTTAACCCACCCTTACTCAATAACAATAATAATACAATGCGCATGATGAATCTTAGTACATGAAAGGGAAATACAGAGAAACAACACAAATGTGTGGATATTGACTACTATATCAGGCGTTGTAATTTTGTTCCTTCACTCAATCATCCTTGTTCTTGTATTCTCTCCGACAGCTGCAAGTGTAAGTGGTTGTTATACTTATAGTGTATCATGTTCTTTAGTAATAAAGATCTTATTCAACAAAATATATTAGTACTATATATAAAACAAAATATAGAAATCAATTTTGCCACTAATATTGCAGCAAATTGAAGTTCTACAACTCTAAACATCTAACATTCAGTGCTTAGTCACTAACTCATCAAGTCCTACAAAATCTTGCTAGAGAAAGCATTACTAAAAAGCTCCACTAACATAGGTATATCACAAATTACACAGCATTACTTAAAACACAGATGAAATAGCAAAGAGCCAAAATATTGAAGCGAAAGTAAATCATATAACGAAGAAAGAGATGCCTAACCTCATTCTCAAATCCCAGCATTTTGCGCCTTTCACCCCTCCATCTGCACCCTACTTCACAACTCAAACTTTGCATAACATTACATAACATGAACATAACATACACGTTAAATCCGTCAAAACTCGACAGCCAAGCAATGAGAGATCGTTGCCCCTTTAGGAACCACAAGAATCACGTCCAACCTCTGAATCACGCCGCTCAAACCTCCATCAGAATCCCTCTTCACCTCAATCTCCGCACACATTATATCCACCTCCTTCCCATTACCCTTCCCTTCCCACACCACACACAGCTTCCCGTCCAAATTCACCATTGTCGAGCTGCACAAGAATTTCGGCAACCCTTTCTCCACCCCTCTCAGCTCCTTCCACACATCCTCTTCCACATCGTACCCTCGAATCTTCCCCAGGTAATCGTAACAATACAGCACATTGTCCACCACAGCAGCCCGACCCCTCCACCCCAAATCTAGCCTCTTAGGCACATTTCCCCACCCCCCACGGCCGAGGTCAAGAACCACACCACCTCTATCCGCCATTGCATAGAATCTACTCCCGATCATCGCGCTCGCGTGCATCCACTTATCCCTAAGCTCAATCTCACTGGGAATCGCAGCCCACAGCCCAGTATTCGGATCGAAAACCTCCGCCCAGTTAATCGATCGCGTCCAGTTATCAACATTGCACCCACCAATTACGTATATCTTCCCATTCAATTCCCCCGCTGCGGAAAATTCGCGAGCTACCCTCATTCTAGGCCCCATTTCCCAATTATTTGACCTACAATCGAAAATCCAGACATTATTCGAAGGAATATCGTTGATCGAGCCACCGATAACGTATAATCTGGGGCCTATAGCTAATATCGACGATCCAACAGGGTGCTGGGGGATTGAGGGGAGGGGTGTGAAGGTCCGCTTAGAATGTTGGGGATTTTGCTCGGAGTACCAATTGAATGATGAATTGATCCGGAGATTAAGATAGAGAGAGGACTGGGATATGCGGAGGAGCGACCGGGTTCGGAATAGCTCCGGTGAATTGACGGCGGCGCGCCATGATTTTGAGACTAGAGAGAGAAAGATGTGGCGGAAGCGTGGTACTCTCGCAATGATTTGTAGTGAGACGTCGTCTGGGAAGTTCTGGATAAGCGGTGGTGGAACTGAGGTTTCGGAGTTGACATCGGTGGCGGCGGCCGTGGCGGTTTGTTCTGCCATTGAAGATGCGAGCGAGAGAGAGAGTGAGACAGGTATGAAGACGGTATTATCGTATAAAAAAAAAAAAAAAAAAAAACAATTATCAAATTTAGATTCACTATGAGCAGATTTTAATTGTATGCTCCTTGAGAGTTGAGGCCCAGCTATAATTTGTGGACCCACTTAAATTTATAAAGGGCCAAGCCCAACACAAAAATCATTTTTTCAAACACACTAAGAAAAGTATATATTAGTTTTCGTAACAAAAGAAAATGCGCTTTAAATAACGGAATGAGGAATGAAGAAAGTACAAGATAATGTATTTAGATATTGTATACTCCCTCCGTCTCACCTTAAATGTCCCATAACTTTTCGCACCGCAAATCAAGACAATTTTAATTTAACACTTTAATTCCTATCTACCGACTTTCTTCTCTCTCCAACTACCTTACTTTTTCCTTATTTTTCACCCAAAAGTGGAAATGGGACATCTCAGCTGGGACGTACCAAAATGGAAATTGAGACATCTCAGCTGGAACAGAGGGAGTATTTTACATTGCATGAAAAAAAAAATTATCTTGTGATTTTCAAAACGAAGAAAAGAAAAAAGAGAATTAATATAAAGTTAGATATAAAATTTCCGTTTTGTATTTTGCCTCAATTAAGATTATACTCTAAGGTTGTGTTTGTTTTTCTACATTTAAAATGATGAATAAGAAAAGAAAACTTTAATTCTCTTCATTTGTACCTTATAACTTTCTCTTTCACTCTAAAAAGGTATAATATCATAGTTTAAAAGGTATAAAAAAGTAAATGCAGGTTAATTTTGAAATGATCGATTAAATAATCTTTTGAGCTAAAAATAAATTTAATATGAAAAATTGTAAGCCCTAATTAATTATACCTTTAGTTAATGAAATGAAACTAAATCATAATATATTGAAATTGACGAGGGAAATAAAAAAGGGGGAAAATTAAAAATGCCCCTCTTTCAATAGTGTATGTGGAAAATGCCCTCACTTTATTTTGATGTTAAAAATGCCTTTTTTAAAAAAAAATTCGAAACTTAAATATTTTATGTGAATGTTTGTGCATAAACTCACAAGTCAAAGTTGTATATATATAAAATATACTTTCAAATTTATTTTGGAATCTTTCTTCTTTTAACTTTAACATATCCCTACAACAAAAAATAAATAATTGAGGTACCCACATTATATTGTGTAATATATGATACACTATATAATGATATAACATTATAAAAAACTTGAACTAACATAGACATTCAAACTCTCCAAAAAACTGTCTTATATTTCATTTTCAATCCATAAACGAGGCTTAAACACATCCGTGGTGTGGAATTTTGAAGTGAAATTTCAGGTACACGTTTTTATCATGATAATAAACGGTATATTTTTGGGATCCCTTAGGAAAGTGTCGAACCGCTCGAGGAATGCCATGAGCGGTTCGTAAGTTAGCCGAGAGGTCCCAACTTCTGTATGTATATTTATATTATTTAAACAATACTCTATATTTTTTTTTGCAATTAGAGCATGTATGCATGATATAAACGATAATGTACGTATTAAATTGTTATATATTGAGTGTTTATTGCTTAATCTTATGTATTTGTTTGAAAAAATGTGATAACAAATCTTAGAATAATTATTTAGATGGAATGCATTTGGGATCCCTCGTAAAAGAGTTAGACCACTCGTGGACATTGTCCAAGCGGTCCGACACTTTCCCGAGGGATCCCAAATATATTGTGTATATTATAATATTTTGGATTTTTCTATGATTTTTTATACTGCAAATATGATCTATGATATGTTTTGTATATTATTTGAAGTTTAAATGCATAATAACACGATAAATTTATATATTCTTGACATATATTACAATATTTTTGTTTTAATTTTGTTTTATAGATGACGGAATTCGTGTATGTGAACATGAGTTATGGAGGATATTGAGAGGACTGTTGTTACATGAACGGACAAGAGCAGATTGTGCCCCTAGCCAAAACTAACATTTCAGTGTATAATTTGAGATGTTACATTGACAACATATTGAGCTCGTATGGTAGAGATTATCGCGTATCTTATTTGTCTAGGTCGCAGCATGGAAGACTTATTAAATGTTAGTTACGTAGGGATGAAGACTTAGTGCAATTGTGTTTTAATGATTCGTCTCCTGTTGTGTACGTGACATCGGATCTTCAGTGTTCATCTTCGCAGCCAAACGTTGTGCCATCACAGATTGATGCATATTACCCTACTTATGCATCTTCATACGATATAGGAGGGACCTCTCAGAACACGAATTGGCGGGAAGAGCTTGATGAAATTGGAAGAAATGTTGCATCGTCTAATTGGTTTGATGATGCTAACTTTGGTTCATATTTTTAGGGAGATGCCTCTAATGAGAGAATGAGCACTATACCATATTTAAATATTGCAGAGCCAGGTGAACACCCATTAGAGGATGACGAGGGTGAGGACGATGAGGAGGACTCTGATTATGAACCTATTTCAGAGTCATCAGACAGTGATGAAGATGAAGAAGAGATTGAGAGGACAACGAACAGGGCTATGTTTGCTGAATGGGCAGCTTGGATACACGAGGAAGGTGGGATGCGAAGATTGCTAGAAACGATGTATCCGAACTATGAAGGTGAGAATGAAGAAAGGTCATTTGAGGAAGGACCTTTATTAAATTGGATAATGCCTATGATTCCAACTGGTGCCACTAATTGGGATATTTTACGTGAAGACTACGAGCCTATTCTGGGATTAGCTGTGGGATCTTTATACGATGAAAAGGAGGAAATTAACATTGCAGCTGGTTTGTGGAATTTGGAGAAAAAAGCAGAATATAGGGTTGTAAAATCAGATACTCGAAGAGTTTATTGGAGATGTCGAATATCGAGAGATTGCCCCTTCCTTCTGCGGGCAATATGTTAAGCTGGTAAATGGGGCATAGTTAAGTGGTGTGGAGAGCACACGTGTGGATATGTGTTTGTGAATCATGCACCGAAAAAGGTCCACTCGAAGGTTATTGGTGCTTACTTTGCCAATAAAATAAAAAAATACGAATGAAATTGTGAAGCCGAAGGTTATACAACATGAGCTTGCATCAGTTTTTGGTATGACAGTTACTTATGATGTGGCGCTTCGGGGGAGGAACCATGCTGTTGAGATGATATATGGCAAATTTGAAGAATCATTCCAATTGTTGCCAGGTTATTTACATATGTTGGAAGCATGTAATCCTGAGACAATCACAGATCTCGATATTGGTCCTGATAGAAGATTCAGGCATTTATTTGTTGCTCTTCGACAGACAAGAGCAGCATTTCCTATATGTTTGCGCCCAGTGATAGTCGTTGATGGCACCCACCTCAAATGGAAGAATAATGGAATTTTATTCGTTGCAGTCACGAAGGATGCAAACGAGCAAATTTACCCATTGGCATTTGGAATTGGACCTATTGAGAATAATGAGTCTTGGATTTGGTTCTTGACAAGAGTTAAAAGAGCATACGGTAGCACGCCGAACACAGTAATTGTATCAGATGCACATCCTTCAATTGCCCATGCAGTGAGTTTAGTATTTCCCGAAGCTAGTCACGGATTGTGCTACTATCATTTAAGCGGCAAGATAAAACGGTATGGAAAGATTATTCTTTTCATATTTCAGAGAGCTGCATACACGTATAAGCAGTCAGAGCACTTGAGAAGAATGAATATGATTAAGGATGCAAAGCCAGAAGCTTATGAATACTTGATGGAGGTTGGCCCTGCTAAATGGGCATGCTCGATGTGTCTTGTTAGATGTTTTAGCTTTCTAACATCAAATGCTGCTGAAAGCTTTAATCGGAGTTTGTTGTGGGCACGACGTTTACCTATTTGCTCTCTTGTAGAGGCAGTCAGGTTGTTGATGGAAGATTGGTTTAACAGACGTCGTGAACTAGCTAGAGGGCATGATCATATTATGACGGACATGACAAAAAGGAAGTTGGTTGTTCAACTTGACAGATCACATACGTATAAAGTAGTTCGTGTAGATACGTATGTTTACAAAGTTGTGGCGAGCACCAGAACAGTGATGGTTGATCTCAACTCTTGGACTTGTGAATGCATGGAGTTTCAGATGGACTTAATGCCGTGTGCACATGTAATTGCTGCAATAACGTAAGTGCCCAATATTTTTTTTTTATTTATTTATTATAATTTATCGTAAAGTCTATCTAATAATTTTTTTTCATTTACAGGAAATCAGGAAAGTCAATGGTGGACTACACAGCACATTACTATAAGACGTCTGCATATTTGGAAGCATACAATTTCAATATCTCTCGTGTTCCTCACAAGTCTACATGGCGTCTTCCACCAAATGTGGCTAACATAGAGGTTTTCCTGAACAAAGCTATTTGTTTGCCCGGAAGACCAAGAACAAATAGCCGTAGATCAGGTGATGAACCAAGAATTAATAGAAGTAGAAACTGCCCACACAGTGGTCTATCAGGACACACAGGTCCCAATTGTCCAGATGTAGCAGATGACTATTAGTATTTGATGTTCATCGTTTATTGTTAGTTGGTATTGTATGACAATATTAATTACTTTATAATTTTGATGACTTTTTAAAAATCTTGTATTGTCTATTTTTTTTAAAACCTTATATTGTGTAATTTTTAAAAACCTTATATTGCGAATTTTTGAAAAACCTTACATTGTGTATTTTTTTTTTTAAATATTGTGTATTTTTTAATAACATTAACTAAAACATAAATTAAATAAATTCAAGTTCATCAACTGTCTAAAACATAAGTATTACATCATTGACAAAAACTAAATATACTAATTGCTAATTTTTCACGATAAACCTTCAAATTGTCATTTCCCCAATCTATGCTTGAAGATCCACTAATGATTCGCTCTACTGCCATGCAAGCCAATGGACATGAAGACTCTTTGTCGTTTTGAGTGAATTGTTCTTCGCGTGGTACATCCTTCCATCTGAAGTGCTGATCAGTTTCCTGAAGCTGCAACCTCTGATGCCTCCAATAATAACCAAACTTCATGACGCGGGGGAGCAAATAATATAAGGGTCGCAGTTGGACAATAATTTGTTGATATTGTGGCCGACTATATGAATGCACCTGGGGATCGTAAAATGAGATTGTCCAATCCACCAAATTAAGCTCTACCACAACGTATGCAGTCTTCAACAGGCATGGAATAATAACCTTCAAACAAAACAAAAAATAAATAAGTTATAATTATTATTAATAAATACACAATTTAAATTCATATTATGTACCGTAGTAGCATTCCACCAATTTGGAACTGTTGACCCAGATTTGGTTCCATGAAGTACTTGTAGCACACTCATACGTGGTTCATATTCCATTCTGAAGAACGTCTCGTATTCCTCCCAATTTCTCAATTCGTAAGGTGCTGCTCTAGTAAGTAATTCAGCGTAATCTTCATTTAATTGAATCTACATATACAAATAATGATTAAAAATAAATAATTAATAAATTTAAATATATCTAATATATATAAATTAGAAATTACTTACAAACAAATCAAGATCGCATATGACAGTCCTCCCCTCGATGTGGTTTGAAAGTACATCATCATTTTGGATCAATCTAGCTCTAAACGTCATCATGCACAAGTTTATAATCTGCATGGAATATATAAAAATTGGTTAAGATCAGTTATTAATTATATAAAATATGCAATATTGTTTTATTAAATATAACATATATACCTGAACATCCCATTCAAGGCGAACCATCTTCTTGAAATCTTTCACGGTTAAAGGGCTCTCACTCTCCATCAATGTCACAAAGTGATCTACTTTGTTCCTCAAGAACTTCCTAAATTTTGCGCGTGACTCCTTACTCGGCATTTGCGGGGCATGAGTTGGTATATACACAGTATCTTGTGGTTCATTTTGGACAGGAGTATTAAACATCATGCCCTCACTACCATCTCCACCACAGGTTGAAATAGGTTTCACGTCCAAGGGTGTAGACTAATAAATTCAAGTTATAATATGCAATAACTAATTAAATAATTAAAACAACAAATAAAAAAATTTAAACTAATAAATTCATGTTATAATATGCAATAACTAATTAAATGAGTTAAAATACAACATACACAAACTAAACTATTAAATTCAAGTTATAATATGTAAAAACTAACTAAATAATTAAAACTACAAAAAATAAATAAATTAAACTAATAAATTCATGTTATAATATGCAATAATTAATTAAATAATTAAACAACAAATAAAAAATTTAAACTAATAAATTCATGTTATAATATGCAATAACTAATTAAATGATTTAAAATACAACATACATGTTCAATATTTGATGCAGTCACATATGGTGCAGTACCATATTCCGGATAAGGAGCAAACTGTAATTAGAAAATTAAAATTAATTAGTTCAGATTATAATATCAAATTAACAAAATAAATAATTAAAACTACATCACCTGCCCAATAGCTGATGATGCTGCAAATGGTGCAAATCTCATGGACGGTGCAGAACTGCTGGCATGAGGCACGCTCGTACCATGCTGATAGCTAACTCCGAAAGCAGGCAATTGGGCACTAGATTTCCCAAATATATGGGTGAAAGCTTGAGATATCGTGTCTTAATGTTGCCCTCCACTGGTATGCTCGTACACTGGATCTGTGAAGTTGGGCAGTGAACTCCTCGGAGGATCTACATGTGAACTCCTCGGTGGATCATCACTACCTCTCACATCAGAAGGTCTAGCTAACATCGATATGGGAGGGCTACGACGACGTGTATCAACCACTGGGGGACTGCGTCGTGAACTGCATCGAAAGATATCGATCACTTCTGACATCCACTTCTTCAATTTTTGATCAATCATCTCCTCGTGCTTCTTCCACTCCAAACGTTGCCTCCTCTCTGACTCTTCAAAACGAGCATTAATCTCAGATCGTATAACCCTACGAATTGAATCAGGAACAGGTCTATGCCCACCACTACTACTAGATGTTGAATCAGTAGGAGGTTGCTCTACCCTAGTGTGCTTTCCCAAATCACGTCGTCGTCTAGAAGCTCTCACTGGTGACACAGTGGCATCTGATAAATCATCCGCTACAGGGTGTGAAACGTTATCTCTCGCTCGAGGCACCCGTTGTTCAACTCTGAACTGCTCCCCCCTCGACAGCGGATTAGAAAGGGGTGCATAATGCACTGACAGAGGGTAGTCACAATTTGTAGAAGTCCAGTAGGGTCGTTGTGTCTCTTCCTCGTCTGCAACTATATTTGAAATTTCATAAGCCTGTAAAAAAAATAAGTTAAAATTTATAGTTAGTAATAAAATAATCACTACAATTTAAAATAATTGAAAAATAATAAATTATATATCATTACCTCGAGATCAAAGTAGTCGTGTAGTCGTTCAATAGTTTTAGTTAGTTTTTTTCGGAATCTCCATCTCAAGCACCTTGGATACACATGCTCACCTCTAATCTCACCGGCAAATGGACCAAGTCCCGGAATTATCTCTAATCTCCATACCATTAAAGCCCACACGGGCCCATAAAGATGGTATCTTTGCTTATCTTGTGTTTTCCTCATGTAGTTTCTAAGGACCTTATACGAGTACCCACCCCAAGGAAAATTATAGAATTCATCCATATCTTCCACCATTGCCCACAACCAGGAGAATATGGGCTTTTGTGCATTGTTCCCAAAAATAAATATATAAGTCATCAGTACGTGAGCTACACGTAAATGAATATCACCATTTGGATCGGGAATGCGGTTACGTGAATCTTTAAATTGTGTTAACACGTCAACTGCCGGTAAACTTAAATTGTTGCATACAATCCTATAAATGTTCAGATTACTAGGATCAAAGGTGAGAGTAGTATCGAAACCAGATTCCCCAAAACACAATCCAGTGATCAATGCATGATCCTGAATCGTATATTCTACATCCATGCCATTTAAGTGGAACCAAATTCCGGTTCTTGTATAAATGGCCCGACTCACTATCCCATGCAATGTCTGACTTGAAATGACACTCGAATTCCACCCAATAAAGTGGCCAAATGGCCCACTAATGAATCTATCTAATAGATTATGACCCCCGACATCGATCAATGTACTCCTAATATCTTCTAATAAGGTTAATCTACAGTATGTGTTCGGATGTGATATACGATTAATCGAAGCAGGTCTACGGTACCATGGATGTTCCATTACCTACAAACAATTAATTTCTTTATATTAAACACTAATTATTTCGTTTAAATGTTAAACACAACAAAAAAAATAAAAAAAATTCATATTTAACAAGAATAATACATAATTAACCTATATATTGTTGGATCCCTCGAAAATTTTGCTTGGGACCGCTCGGCATTAACAAATTACACTAATTTAAGCATGCAAAACGTCATAATAATAAAAACAAATTACATATCTAACATTAAAATCACGTAATAAGCACATTGTGTTTGGGATGCCTCAGTAAACTCACGGACCGCTCGGTACACTTCGAGCGGTCCCAACCATTTTTCGAGGGATCCCAAATACACTATCATGTAATCCATTTTTCATGCTATGTTTCATAATCAAATATATAAATATATGCCTTAGGACTTCAAAACAATCAATTACGTTAACAAATTACACTATAACATATATTTAAGCATAAAAAAGTCATGATCATAAAACAAATAACATATCTAACATTAGAATCATGTAATAAGCATGTTGTGTTTGGGATCCCTCGGTAATCTCACGGACCGCTCGGTACACTTCGAGCGGTCCCAACCAGTTTTTCGAGGGATCCCAACTATATGTTATACATATATGTAAGTGATAAGGGATCCCAACTATATGTTATACATATATGTAATTCATACACATTACTGTAATTTCTTCTGGAATATCTTCATGCGAGTCCCCATCTTGGAGATTTTTCGTGCACCGAGAGATATGACCGAGAGCTATGAAATTACCGAGGGATATATCAATGGGATATGAATTGAATTGAGAGAGATGAATTTTTTTGGTGATTTGCCGAGAGATATGAAAGTATATTGGTAAGGGATATCAATTTTTCATGAGGGATATCAAAAAAATAAGAGAGAAGAGATAGAGGGTCGAGAGGTATGAAGTTTGTGGGGGATTTGAAACATATTGGGGGATTCAAGAGAGAATCTTGTATTAAATTTAGCAAAAGTTGTTATAATGTCAGTGGTCTCACCACTTTATTCCCTTTTCAATAAAAATAGTCAACAAAACCTATATTTTTTTAATAAAAGGGGCATTTTGTACATCAACAAATAATGAGGGGCATTTTGTACATGTATTTTCGAATGAGGGGCATTTTTCCCCATTATCACAATAAAAAAACAGACGAGGAACCCAACTTCCAAAGTGGTATACTGCTATTTATAGGCAACATTTACTACATATTACTAGCTGTGCGTTTTAATCAAATATAAATATTAAATCAACGGACATTGGGTAGAAACTCGTTACGTCACAGCGCCACAATAAATAATTAACAAATTTGATACATTTTTTATTTTACCAAAAATAATTAATTATGTTGTTAGAAAATTAAAGTAATTTATGAAATGAAAAATGCATAAATTTATAATCAGATTAGGGGATGGTTGGCTGAACGTATAAGGTGTTTAAACAACTTATAACTTATTTAGGAGATTATAAGTTTCTTGAAAATGTTTAACAAATTAAGTTATTTGAAAGCCTATAAGTTGTAAAAACAAGTCATTGGATCTTATAAATTGTTCATAAAAATAAGTAGTTTCACTCTAATTTATTTCTCTACGAACTTATAAAATATAATAAAATTACATAAATAATCCTATAATATTTTGTTATTACACAATTTACCCCAACCAATTCATATGAAGAGCTTAAAATATCAATCACTTTATAACCTTAATGGTGGTATATCCTCTTGACTCCATTAATGAAAATCATCAGATTATGGTGTCACGTCATTTACAAATTGTACTTCGTTTTGTTGATAAGACTCTGTGGTCATCAAACACTCGTCATCTTTATTCACACTCACATTCCATAAACTTCGAGCATATGCTGGGACAATGACCTTCCAATCTTTGTCTAGTCTGATGTCGTCAACATAATACGCTTGTTCTACTTGAGTCGCCAATACATACAGTTCGCTAGTCTTTCATGGTTTTGACATGTTAAGACTTGTGCAATCATATCTTAACCATATATGTCTTTCTGTACTGCCTTTCCTTCATACCAATCACACGTGAATAATGTCAATTAAAGATTATCCAAATAATCCAACTGAATTATATCCTCCAACACGTCATAATATTCGTGGAGTTCACATTCAATATTGTCTTCAACTTTCACAACTATCCCTAAATTTTGAGTCTTTTTGTCTGAATCATGGCGTTTTGTATAAAATCGTAATCCATTAATTATACAACCCTCATAATGGGTTCCTCTTCGATCATGACCATACGATAAGTATATTAGATTATCATGGACGTGTTCTCTTTCTTTGGCTGATAGACATTTCATCTCACAGAGAAGAAAATAAAAACTGTAAATTATCATAATGTGATAACTTATGAATTGGCTTATTAGAAATTAACGTGATCACGCTTAAATTTATAGTATACGCTAATACAATTAAAAAGGTGGTTGTCTATTTTGCGTGATCACATTTTTGTAAAAAAAATCAATTTGTATTCTAGAATAAGTTTATTTAACGGATCAAACTTTTAATCAAAAAGACTTCGTTATTATCTATTTTACTCACACTCACTTATTCACCGCTTAGATATATATTATTGTGATCATGTTAAAAAATGAATTGTCAGTTAGTACTACTTTTTTGTTAAATTATCTTAGTCATGCTAAATTTATATTATGATGTTTTTCTTAATGAAAAGAAGACACACATTATATAATGAGACTTAAAATTAAACATTAAAACATTAACAATCATGAGCTTGAACTTGTGTTCGGGCCTAGCCCAAACTCAAAACCAAATTTTAAAACCAAATTTTAAAACTATTAATATGAATATCAAACGAGTCGAGTTCGAGTCAAACTCAAATTTGAACTTGAAAATTTATATTTCGAGCCAAGTTCGACCAGCATGCCAAAAACTCGAATCATGTTCAAACCGAGTTCGTATACCCTAACATTCTAACCAAATCAAACCAAGTTGAAATAGTATTTAACTCGGTTCAGCTCACGTACACCCAAAATTTTCGTAAATCAAGTTTCTATAATTATATAACGATATTATCAATAGACTTGTATTTTTTTTTTACATAATTGAAGTGTCACAAAACCCCAATTGTTGATCATTTCATATGCTTTCGAAGTTATCCTGTATATGGATAACATTGAAGAAAATTCAAATCATATACTCCCTTCCAAATTTAGCCAACTGGTTGTGTAATCCATAATATTGTGACGATCTAATTAATTTATTTCATTTTCAAAAAATGATCAGTTTTAATAAAGCAATTCAAATTGGTATTGTATTTAGTTTTCCTAATTAAGATGATCCAAATTGGTAATATATTTAGTGGGAGGGAGGAATACAATATCAAATTTGTATGAATTTTATTTCTATAACTAGTAAATCATAAGGATATATCAAAATATATATCAGTAAGCCAATAACATTAATGCATAAAAGAAAATAAACCATAAAGTTATATTTTAAGAGGTCAATATGTATTTTAAGGTTCGAAACTATAAAAGACGCAGCATTAATTATGTACATGTAGGGGGTGTTCGGTTACTAAGACTAAATTAGCCTGTGATTATTCGAGATTGAATAGACCCGAGATTAGTCGAGATTAATTTAGTTATAGGAGTAAGGCCAAAACACACAAATCATGACTAATCCTCGAGATTGAATCACGGGCCGTATCCATCCTACCGAACAATCCATGATAATTAATCTAAGACTAAATCCTAAATAACATAACCCCTGTATTGGATACTTAATGAAGTATATAATATTTACATTCAAACGTTAATTTTACTCAAATGATCAAATAAATGACATCCATTTCGGTAAATATGAATTTAATTGCATTATAATGAATAGCACCGCAATTAATTTTATAAACAATTTAATAATATAATTTTTCAAAGTGCTTATAAAGAAATATTAACTTTCAATTCGATTCAATTGGAGATTGGATTATTAAACTTAAAATTATTCTTGTAATTATTTTCAAAAACTTATTATACTTAATACTTTGTATAACGAAACAATCATATTCATGGGTGTAATATTAGATGAATTTTTTATGCTTAGATTCATTGTGCGACATGGTTAATAAACCCCTGTCTAAATTCGGAGTTCCTAATTAAGGCAAAGAGTTCATAGTATAATTCGAAAATCACAGACTTACTTTAGAAGTGTATATCCATTAATTAATAAAAATTAAATTCAAAACATTTGTATCTGAGGTTTAATTTGGTGACTCTTAACCAACTATTCCGCCGACATTGATGCCTTTCACTAAAATATATAACTCCACTTTCCACCACATTATCTCTATTTTCTTATTTTATTTGACCCATATGATTTTTATAAAAATAGTCATATTGTATAATGAGTATTAATGAGAATTTAAATAATAATTTATTTATTATTTTTAATTTTTATTGTGTATCACAAATGAAGATAATCGAATTATTGGTGAACAAATCAGAATATTAAATAAGTAAGAAATTTGTGAACGAAAAATTAATTTTATAATTTTCTTTGATATGGGTATACAAGTAAATAAGACTATTTTTACATAGTAGTATTGCACAACAATGGTACTCTGCAGCTACTTAGCTTCCAACAACAGTCGTATTATATAATATTTGGAACAAATGCTAAAATATTTATTAAAAAAACAATGGTCGGATAAAAAAGATTAAAGATACATATATAATTTTTCAGAAAGTTGGTTCTTATTATATTTGGAAGTACATTCGAGTGTCAAATTATTACTTTTTTAAAAAAATGAAAAATGAAAAATGAAATTTCAGAAGTTTAAAAAAAAGCTTCATAAATTTACAGAAGAAAATAAATAAAACTTGGAACAAAAATTGAGGTGGAGAGGTAATTAAGTTGTTCAAAATTTTACAGTAAATTATATTTATATTTACTAAAAAAAGAAAACTATTTTGCAATAGTAACGCATATTATTTAGAATAATTTAAATTGGAGAAAACAAAGAAAGCTGCAGGTGGATAATCTGTACGATGAGATTCATAACCCCTAATTGGTAAATTAATGGAAATTGAATTTTGAAGGAGTGATTAATTAAGATTCAAAACCCTCTCATTTCCTCTACTTATAAAATCCCCCTCTCAGTCTTCTTCCTCACTCAACTGCCTCTCTCTCTCTCACTCAACTGCCTCTCTCTCTCTGCAACCAAAAAGAAAAAGAGACAAATGTCTTTGACAATGGCAACTAAGGATTCAAGCTGGTGGGTTTTCACACTCCCAGCTTTTCTGGGCTCCAAAACACTTCTCGACGAGTATCTCATCATTACCGTCTTCTCTATCTTCATCTCCCTTTCCCTCATCACCTGGGCTTTCTCCCCCGGCGGCGCTGCCTGGAAGAACGGCCGCAACTGTTGCGGTACCGTCCCCATCACTGGGCCCCGTGGCCTCCCCTGGCTCGGAAGTCTACTCACTCTCAGCCGCGGCCTCGCGCACCGCTCCCTCGCCTCCGCCGCCAAAACCACCCGCCTCATGGCCTTCAGCCTTGGCCGCACGCCGGTGGTGGTGGCGTCCGACCCCAAACTAGCGAAGGAGATCCTCACCTCGCCGCACTTCGCCGACCGACCTATTAAGCAGTCTGCTCGTAGCTTAATGTTCAGCCGCGCTATCGGGTTCGCCCCGAACGGCGCTTACTGGCGCCTCCTCCGCCGCATCGCGGCCTCCCACCTCTTCGCCCCTCGCCGCATCGCCGCACACGAGCCAGGGCGACGTACTGACTGCGCCAGCATGATTCGTAACATGGGATGCGAACAGTCAGAGACCGGCTCCGTTTCTCTGAGGAAGCATCTGCAACTCGCCGCCTTGAATAACATAACCGGCAGCGTGTTCGGCCGCCGCTACGACGCTGACGCCTTGGCGGAGCTGCAGGAAATGGTAAGGGAAGGATTTGAACTGCTTGGCGCCTTCAACTGGTCGGATTACTTGCCGTGGCTGTCCTACGTTTACGACCCCTTTCGCATCGTCTCCCGCTGCAACGCTTTGGTTCCACGTGTTAGAAAGTTCGTGAAGAACATCATCGACGAACACAAACTTAAGCGCTTGTCTGAAGAGAATGTGTCGGATTCTGCAGATTTTGTTGATGTTTTGCTTTCCTTGAATGGCGATGAGAAGCTCCAAGAAGATGATATGATCGCAGTGTTATGGGTACTTATTATATTGTTTTTATATATATTTACCATTATATCGTAACGTGCCTTTTCAATCTTTGATTTTACAATTTTTACTTTTTTCTTGAAAATTAGGAAATGATATTTCGCGGGGTTGATACGACGGCGCTACTAACAGAGTGGGTTATGGCGGAACTTATCCTCCACCCTGAGATTCAATCAAAGCTCCGCCGCGAGATCGACCGCGTGGCGGCGGCGGCAGAGCTGACTGATGCCGACTTGGCGGCGCTTCCGTACTTGCAGGCGGTGGTGAAAGAGACGCTGAGGGTGCACCCGCCCGGGCCGCTGCTGTCGTGGGCCCGGCTGTCCACGTCTGACGTCCACCTCAGCAACGGGATGGTGGTCCCAGCCGCCACGACTGCGATGGTCAACATGTGGGCTATTACTCACGACGCGGCCGTGTGGGAGTGCCCGCTAGAATTCAAACCGGAGAGGTTTGTTCCGTCGTTGGGTGGCGCAGACGTTGACGTGCGCGGCGGCGACCTGAGGCTGGCGCCGTTCGGGGCGGGGAGGAGAGTGTGCCCGGGGAAGAATCTAGGGATGGTGACGGTGGCGATGTGGGTGGCACAGCTGGTGCACCGGTTCGAGTGGACGGAGGACGCGGCGGCTCCGGTGGACTTGAGCGAGGTGTTGAAGCTGTCGTGTGAGATGAAATATCCTTTGACGGCGGTGGCGGTGGAGAGGAATGTTCCAAATTAAGTAGATTATAATTATAATTAATTGCCTATTACTTTTTAGTTACTTGTCTATTTTAAAATATTTTGTGTTTATTAGTAGTTAAAATTGAAGAAGCAATTTGTGTGAGTTTGGTGGGAAGATTTCGTGGGGAGGGGTTTGTTTAGTTGGGTTGTTTTAGGCATTAGTAACGGAAATTGTTGACTCCCAATTTTGATGTGATTTTATTTGCGGAGTATTATATATATAGTTCTATGTTTTATTATTTCAATCAACTTCTCCTGTTTCTAATTCATTTATATTTATAATGTAATATAGTTTGTTATCTAAATGAACTTTATTTCGTACATCCACAAGACCATACAATTGGATTATCTTTGAAAAAAATAAATAATTTGATTAGCATTTTGTAAGCAAATTATAAGTTTAATTTATGATGTCTCTGTAGAACCACAATTAATTTAATTTATATTGAATATGTAATTATTTTAGCAAGTTAATAATTATACGTGTATGCAAGTGATTAATTTAGAAATTTTTGTGTACATGTAAAAATTATTAGCCAAGATTAACATAAACAATTAAAGATAATTAATACTATTATTTATAAACTTTTACATTACACCACTATGTACACATACTTCAACTTCTAAAATAAAAATATAATACTCTTACACTCTGCGAGTCCCGAAAAATGGTTTATATGTATTTTGGGATATTCACTAAAAATAATTTATATTTAAAAATTTCTATTTATATTAAATGGATACATAATACTCTACAAAGACTCAATTAAAAACAATATATTAAGCGAAAACTAAAATACTAAAAACTATACATAACTCAAATTTAAAATAATATATCAATTGTGATCTAAACCTAACTCAATATACATTTTCATTAAAATCAAAACACATTAAATTTTATGTGGAGATACAAAAAATTGCGTATTTAATCATTTCCACTCCAAAAAACTAGAGGCGTAAATGACAAGATTTAATATGACTTCCTTAATTTTAAATTAATTTAATAATTATATTTTAAAAATATTTAATTATATGTTTTACCAATATAGCTTACCTCAAAAATCATTACCTTTTAGATAGCATGTTACTGATCATTTTAAGTCACAAATGATATTCTCCGTCAAATTAGTAAAAAGTATTTCGATGTAATCAGAGTAAACTTAGGAGTGTTTATAGTTTGCAACAAGTTAGGATAAAATAATATTTAATTGATTATGTTTAAAATTAGATTGAAATCAAGGTGCAAGTGTAAGAATGAAAAAAATTAGAAGAAGCAAAGTAGGTGAATATTGGGGGTGAAGGTCGTTTTCCTTGAATTGGCAAAAGAGTAAAAGGGAAAGAGGGGAAGTCATAAATAGAAGGAGGTTGGAGCAGAGGGAAATGCACAAGATACCATATTAATGTAATAAAATATATGGAGAGAATAAATGTGGAGATTTACCCAAGCAAGCCAAGAGTGAATAGTGTAGAGTAATAGGTGCAGGCAGAGGCAGGCAGGCAGGCAGGGGTATAGAATAGGGCTACGGCACGCCATCGCCATCACCATCACCATCACCATCTTTGCCTTGCTTTGCTTCTATTTAATTTTGCTTTTAGGAAGGAAAGGAATATATGGTTGTACTTTGAATCTCTCTACTATACTCTCACGCATGTCTAAACTGTCAATCAATCCTCTTATTACCACGCCCACACACATACTATTCATATACTCCATCTCTTTCCTTAAAATTCATCCCTAAATATTTTTAATGTAGATTAAAGACAAATTTTTTCTTTTTTTTAAAAAAAATTCGTTGAGGACTTGGTAGGAGCGGTCTATGGTGGGGGTTGGGTGGCTCAACGGTATGTGGTGGGGATGAGGGAGCGGTCTGGGCTGGAGGAGCTAGTTGGATTTGGGGTGATCGAGTGGCTAGCGGTTCTCGGGTGGGGGCTGAGCGGGGTTGGGGGCGGTCTGGACTGTGGGGCTGTTGGGGGTTCGTATGTGTGGCAGCATGTAGATGTTTTTCATACATTTGAGCAGTTTACAAGTTATTTTTAAAGATCAATATTTTTTTCCCTACTTATAATCTTTTTGGATCATTCACAAAAATTTTATTATTTCATGTTTTAGACATGATTCTATAAATACTTAATATTTTCAATTTAATATATAGTCCTTTCGTCAACTAAGAATGTTTACATTTTGACCCAAAACGAATTTTAATTTAATGTTTTGACTTTATGTGAAATAGTCAGAGACAAATCCAAATGATGCTAGGATTAGCTGAAGCACCGCATTGAAAAATTTTAAATTTTTTTAGTTTTTGCCGTCTACAATTTTCGGCATAACATCATTTGTTGCAGCATGAATAGCTTCCCCTATTATCCGAGTCACTTAACAATTAATTATGTTGAACCATCATTTGTCTCGTTGGTGAATATCTTGTAAATGTGTAAGATTTATAATGAAAGAAAAATAATACAATTGTGATGTTAGCGATAAGGTAAAGAAGAAGGGGTGACGTGACAAACACTATTTGTGAAGCAAATATAGTCGGCCCAAAAAAGGGAAATGAGAATTATTAGATGCCCTACCCCCAGATATGTTTAGGTGTTTTGGGCTTGCGTGAAGATTTGATATTTCTCTCTCATTCATCTCAAGAAAAGAACTCTAGGCTTTTTTTCTCCCACTAGATATTCATCCGGATTGAACATTCATTATTTGTTGATCCTGCCACTAACTCTTGAATCTCGGAAATATGATTTTTATCCTTTTATAGTCATTCCTTTTTATAGCGGCTACATAGAGTTTAATGTAAGAAATTACTATTAAATTGTATTTCACCGGTCCACGAAATTATTAACTAATTTAACTTTGCAACAACTGAAAAAAAAAATGTATATATATATTGATTTAAGGTGTATTTTATATTGAATGAAGTTTGCTTGTTTGAATGCCACTTGATTAAATAATAAAATAATCGAATAATAATTTTATAGGCACTTAAAAATATTAAAATAAGTATACATTTAGGATATGTTTGATATCAAAGATATGATAATCATCTCATGATAATTACTGTATAATTATCCTAACTCTAGAGTAATTATCGTTAGATGAATATCGTATCTTATGTACAGAACATATGCTTAATAAATTATATTTTTGTAGCAATAGCTAGGTGCAATGTAGTGATGGTGAGAGCTAATAGGTTGAATTTGAAAACGTGAATCCGTTAGATATTGAAAAGGAAATGATGGAAAAGAAGAATTAGATTTGGAAGTAGAGTAGATATATGGAGTCGTTGATATTTTGGACTGGTATTGAGTATGGTGGCCCCTAGCAATGCAATGCAATGCACATATAGATAGCATAAAGATGATGTAGTATTAATATGGAAAAGTGAGTAGAAATCGCGAATAGGCGTACGATTGAGTATCGTAGTTCCTGAGTAATGGGGGTGTGAGTGTGACACTACATTGGGAGGAGATCTCTCTTTTCATGCTACAATATCTGCCCTAACCCTACCCCCCCCCAATCATTCATATTCTTCTTCATTTTTCCTTTCCTTTTCACTTCCCAACTACCCTTATTTTCTCCTCCACAATTTATTCACAATACAATTCAGCTGATTATTGCACTCAAACTTTCTACTATTCATATAATTTCTTTTACTTGTATCTTCAGTCCTTGTTTTTCATCTATTACAAATTTATGGAATGGAGGACTTAACTCTCAAACCAACCAAATGTAAGAAGATATTTTGCAATGTGATGCAATAACGCATACCTAACTTTACCCTAAACTAAACACGCCCACTGACCCACTTCTCATGGCACACGAAATATATGCTTGTTTGTACAGAGGAAAGGAAAATTACAATTTGATAAAATTATTATATTTTCGTTTTACGTATTCAGCAGATTTTTTTTATCTAAGTCAAATTTATTATTTCTAAATTCCGAGGGTTTCTTCTATTATGCTACTGTCTCAATATTTCATAAACTAGTCAATAATTTTCAGATTTTTTTTTTTTCAAACTGTTAAAAAAGTAAGATCATAAAATTAATTATATAAAAATGTTCACAACAAATGTATTTTCTTAGTTCTAATTTCAGCTTTTTTGGCATCGCTTAAATAGTAATATCTGCATTTCATTATTTTTGACCCATTTTAACCAAAATTAAAAATAGTGGATGAGTATTCAATATTTGCTTTTATGTTTATGCACCGGCTAAGATTTTTTCGGTTAATTGATTTTATTAAAAGGCGTGTTTTTTTTTACGTTCGAACTAAAAAAGGAATGTCATGTTTGACGTTTTTAATTAATGAGAAAAATATTATGAATCCGTTCTGATTAAAATGAGTCGTATGTCATTTTGGATCATCTCAATTAAGTTGATGTGTCCTTTTACGGATACCTTTATTACATACAAGTTTAAATAATATATATTTCAATTATCACTTTATACTATTTTCAATTATAAATATGCAATCTTTAATTACCATGCCAAAAAAAAACGTCTTATCTTAACTGAGACGGAGGGAGTATTATTTATTTCATAATAATATATTTTCCTTGTTCTATTATTTATTGCATATTTATTATATTGTGATATTTTAATAATAATGACTCATCTTCAAAAAAAAATTCCACCACTTTATCACAAAAATTCTTATTTTAATATTCCTCTTTACCACAAAAATTCTTATTTTAATATTCTAGCTCAAAATTAACTTGTCATAAATAATGAGACAATGAAACACCTCATAATCCTAATCAATCGTGCAAAGTGCCCAAAATTAACATGTCCATAATATAGAGCACTAATATACAATCAAACGTTATACCATTCTCTTAACAGAGACATTTCGAGTTTTTAGTTAGACTTCAAGGTCTTTGTAAATCAATATAAAGAGAATCTTTTCCAACATGTAATACGCTCCTTTTGGAATGTACGAGTTATAAATTTGTTTAAAGAGAAACTCCAAAATCTTGGGATATAAATGGGGAGATGCATGTATGATGATTGATGAATACAAAGATATCAGATAAGATGAATGGGCGAGAGAGAGGAATAGAAAGTGGAATAGAAAGGCGAGTGAGTAATTGGAACGATATGTATATATATATATATATATTCGGAACCGACCAGAGAGCATGAGTTAAGATGGAGGTACATAAGGTATTGATGTTATCTGGCATACATACTAAGTGACTGTAATGAAAATGAAATATGGGAGAATCTGGTGATGGTCTGAAAGCAGTTAATGTAAGCTAGGTCTGATCTGATGCATGCGTGGGTTGTGACGACGATTATGGTGGACAACAGTAGAATTCGAAGGAGAAAATAGGAAATACCAGTTGTAGTAATAGTAGCTGTATAGTGAGCGTAGGAGATAGCTCACATCTCGATAAATATGAAACATAAGCACGTGAAAATTGCAGTAATTTTCACAGCCATCTCCCTCCTCCTCCAATCCCCAATTTGCATGCAACTTCTACTCATACTGTACATGTTGAGATAATTTTATTATATATTCTTAATATTTTTCATGCATTTATGATGTGTACTTGTACTTTCTATTGCTTTCCAGACCATATATATATGGAGTAAATTAACATGAATTCCTAAAATGGATCAATAAAGATAACTTTCCCAGATTTTGAATTTGGATTTATTTTTCATGCTATCATTATGCGCTCTTAGCATTTTCAAGATTACTTTTTGCGCTTGCTAAAATTGCATTTGTTTAGTTGTCTTTCAGCAAAAATGATAAACCAGAATCTGGGTGAAGATCTTTAATGACAAATTTATAACAACACAACACATGTTTACATTTGCATATTGATTGTGTGTAAGAAGAAGATTTGTAAGTATATACGTGTGGAAGAAAACTTAAATATTTGTAGTGGTGGACGGTTAGGGTTGCGGTAGGCTGTGGAGAGGTGCAGGGATAGGTCACCGTAGGCTGCAGCAGCTTTAACTTCAGAGATTTTAATGCAGATGCCAACTCATTGGGTGAGTGAGGGATGGCCCACCTCCTCTCTAATGATGCTACATTATATGAAATGTGTGCCATCTAATCACCAATTTATTTTGTGTACCCTAAATTTACTCATTTTTTTCAATTCAGTTAATTAAATTAAACACCACCGCTATTTATCATAAACATTTCATTTTGACATTAAATTTAAAATAAATATAGTGTATTAAATGGAAAAGGTCAGGAGTTAAGTTTGATTTGAGGGTCAAACGACAATTGGTAAGACAAAGAGTGGAGCAGAATCAGATAGGGTCAAATGAGAAAGAGACCAATTTACAGAATACGTGTCTGATTTGATTGGACTACATCACATGGTGGGATATTACTCTTCTTTGACTCCATCCTACGTGGCTGTACTTCCTCCTCCCTTGCCTGCCACGTGGCCCTAACTTTTAGTTCTTCCTATTTTTATTTCTAACGTTGCTATCATTTTCTTTTCCTTTTCTTTCCTTTGAGGTTGACATCATAAAAAAGTGACCGACTTATATCACCATATTCATGCAGGAAATTAGGTTTCATTTTTTAGCATGACTAGTCTATATCACCACAAATTCATCAATGTCATTTCGGATTTGACTCGGCACAAATTTTAACAATGTGTATTGGTTTTACTAGAAATACGTAATTAGTAGAGTTTGACTATCACAATTCATGTACTCCCACTATTTCATTAAATTTAGATTAATTTTATATTCAATTGAATGTATTATAATAATAAATTGTGTCAAATTTACTGTGACAAATGAAGTATTATTCTAAATTATATTGTGTAGTAAATGAAGTTTGAATATCACTTGAGTTATTTTTTTTAATCGATTTGTTAATATTGATTATGATTTGTCTTTTGTGTATAAATGATAAAAAATTGAAATATAAACTATTTTTGTGGACATTATACGACAAAATATAGATAAACGATTTCGGTGGATGTATGAAGTATTAATTTTACTATTTTAGTAAATCTAAGACTTTTACCCGCGGATATCCACTCGTCGGGTACCTAGGAACACACCATCATCGGATACTAGCAATTCACCACTTGTTGGATACACATCAACTCACTGAGTATACTTTACATGCGAAATATATAATTTTAATATTTAAAATATATTAAATTAATTTTATGATAATAATGTATAATTTTATATAAAAATGAAAATATATAAAAAAGCAGATGGATATACGGGTTCGTGAAAAATCAAAACCAGCGTGATGCCAAAATTCGAGTAATGATTAGTTAGTTCATGATCGATTATTGAAGGAAGAAAAGTCAGAATCTCTGTAATTGATAATGAGCCGACTAATCTTGCCTTAAACTCCGACGACGCAATGTCTATATTTTAGGCAAAATTTGAAATTTTAATTATGTTGAAATCCAAATTTAAATATATAAATTTAACTACACTAACGTCTCATTATTAAATATGCTGATATAGATAAGTTTGAGAGTGAGAGAGGGGATGGACAACATTGGAGGGACAAATTCTGTGAACATATTAAGATTCATATTTGACCGTTGAAAAAAGATATATGCGTGTCCTTAGTAAAATACTGCCATAAATTAGTTGGCTTCCACACTCCTTACAAATCCAACTTAATTAGTGTTTTGTTTTCTGTGTTTTTTTTTTATAACAAAATTTAAGTCCAGCTCATCGTGATGTAATAATTTGGTTTTTTGTTATAGTTCATGTTATGCACAATAGACAATAGTCCAATACTGTCTAAGTTCTTTATGTATCATAGAAAGGTCCAATGTGTGGTTGTAACAATTCATTATGTATCATATGCCTAAATTAAATCATTAAATTATATAAATTGATAGCCAATAAGACAACTTCAAAGCTCTCTAAAATACACATAATACTGAAATAGATAAATTCAATAGATAAATTACTCCCTCCATCGCAAAATTATTTAACACTTCAAACTTTTTATTTATAGTAACTATTCTATACACAAAATCCAATTAAAAAGTATAAATCATGTCCACTAACTCTATTTTTTTATACACATTTCAATTAATAATTATTATAATTGGGACCCAAACTCAACTCAGTACATTCATTACACACTTCACTTATTACACTCATTACACACTACATTTAAAGTCAGCTCATCTTTTTAAAACATGTGTCATGTTAAAACGTTGAACACTTTGGTGGACGGATGGAGTATTTGAGTAGGAAATCTGGGAACTATGTAATAAGAAAACCATGAAAATCGATCAATTACCTTATTTTAGTCTAGCATACGTATTCAATTGTTAAGAAAATCACATGAACTTGACAGCGCTCGTACAAATTGTTATCACCGTACGTTGAAATTAAACGAAACATGATAACTGTGACAACATGTACAATCATTATTTTATTATTGATTATAATAAAAAAGAATGTGATTGGATAAATAATTAATGGAGGAGGTTTGAGCACCCTGGTTTCCCGACATTTAATTAATTTTCAGATATATATGTAAATGCTAGTAGTTTGGTAGGAGCATGTATGGGGATCCACCTAATTTCCTTAAAAGAAAGATAAAAATAAGGAACCATATGGTCGATAAGTATAAGTTTGTCTCCTAATATCGAGATTAGAGCATAATGATGTCGAAATATTATGATTAGCTTAAACTTTTTACTGTATTACCTTTTCTGCTTCGTGCAATATGTTTGCACGTAATGTCTTTGCATACACAATAAAAGAGGAAATCGTATATATTTTCTTGAATTCATACAAATAAATTAAAGGCCAAGATATTTGAACTAAGGATAAAGTTCAATAGTTTTTCACTGCGATATACTCTTTCCGGCCACTTTATAGTTGACACGTTTTTATTATTAAAATAAATTCATTTGTATACAAAGCATGACACGCAAACCTTGACCTATTACATATTAATGTATCATTTTATTCTAGTCACATTTAAATGCTTTAATTTATCTTATTTATTATTGTCCGTAGTTAGATCATGTAAACTTCAACAATTAATTTTCGATCATAACATGAACTTTTTTTTTTAATATTCAAATTTAAACTAATTGATCAATTTGTAATTCTAATTTTTAGGATGACAATTAGTTGAAATTTTGTTTAGAAAGATTTTATCATGATTGTACGCTTCATCACACACAAAAAAATTAATACATAATGACAGACAAAGTTCTTTATAGATAGTACATATTAAATAGGATTAAATTGTGCGCTGAATTAAACTTTATTACCAGATGCCTCAATCCTAGCAAGTAGCAATAAATCGTTTTTTAGAATTTTAATTAGGACATTAAGAAAAGTAGAAGACATGATAGATCGAGCACGTACAATATCTATCTATCTATATATATATATTATAAAATAAAACAACATAATATCTAATAGAAAATGGATTTAATACGATAAACATTTGATCCTCTGCAGGTTTGCCTGCACATGATCATAAAACCTAGTAATGGCGTTGAGACAACACAAAATTTTGTCTGCTTCCAAAAAAAGGGCGGCGCCGGAATTCATCAATCTTAACAATGTATCATCAATTCTTTTATTTCTCCTTTCATTAAATAAATAAATAAAACCTTATAATTTCTTGCCTCAAAATCGGCCCATCATCACATCATCATACTATTTCATTCAAATTCTGTGTTGCCAAAATTTTAGAAGTTATACAGTCAAGTATCACCAACTAACTGTAATTATTTAGTTTAAGTATAATCACATATGCATATGATCTTGAATCCAATATTACATTTATGGAATGTCAATTATTGCGGGTTACTGTAATTACTTTAAGGAAATTTGCAATTATATGTTAAAATAATACTCCTATGATCTATATTTTTCATGTTAGAAAAAAAAACATACACGAACACATTCACGTAACGAAATATAACATGAGATTTGTTTACTTAGTTCGCCTTTCGACTATACTGGTCGGGACAATACCAAGATATATCAATATTTTAACTATGATTTTCAAATACATAATACAAAGATAAACCAATATTTATATAGTAGCAGCTAAATCATGATCATAAGCCCATTAGAAATTAGAATTAATACCGGACCAAAAATATACATCTGAAAATGATAAAATGTAAATCGAAACATATAGAATGTTAACCGATAAATATAAAATAAAATGTGATTAGAATTTGTTAAATCGTAAACTATTTTCGTGGTCTTAAAAATTAAATGACATGATCGTTTAAGTAATGAGACTAGACATGTAGTTTATGATAATTGCCCTAAATAATATACCATGAGTCTAAACAAAATAACATTTATATAGGAGCTAATATTTACACAAAAAAAATTAGGCGAGGTAAATGTGAAAACTTGTGTTCTAAGTATATTCCATTTACATTAAAGTGCGTTGGAACAATTTATTAGTGACCAAGAATGATGAATAATTATACATATTACTCTCCCAATTGTCGCATTCAAATGAAGTGCATGTCTCGTAAAATTTGTCTAGACAAAGTGAGAGTAGAACCAAACATATAATGGGCATAATTGAAAATTTATTTGGGACATTGTATTTGTAATAATGTTTTTAGTCGAAAAAGATGAAACCATAGGATATATATGTTGGGACAATGAATCAATCTAAGAAATAAAGAAAGGCGTAGCAATAAATATTAGTAATATATTTTGTCTTTAGCAATAGCAATATATATTCCAAATCTAGACCAACATATGTATTGAAATGTGTGCTGAGATTTGCCCTTTGCTAGGGTTTCAACTTGGGACTTGTATCATGCACCACCTACTAATTAATGTCAATGCTCCATAATACTATTATTCAATCCTACGCCTTGCGTTATTTTTATTTAATTTGATTTTTCTTAGTAAGTTGCATTCTCTCTTAGACTCTTTCTTTATTCTTTTCATGCTACCCTAAAGATAGAAGAATAATATAAATAAATTTGTGAGTAGTTTATTCCGCGGAATGACAATGATATTACCAAAATTAAAAGGTAACTGAACGCTCAGATTAATTGTCATAAATATAATATCTATCGAGTATCATATAGTTGAGTGGAATGGTCATCAATCATGTAAAATGGCTCGATTTTTTCATTTATCCCATTCAGCCCGAGCAGACATGACCTAATATTTTGACACAAAATATACTTTTGTAGGTCATGTTATAATTTGGGCTTTTCCTTATAGCTTTTACTAATAAATGGGGTTGGAGTGAATGTTCTAATTTGGGTTTTCATTAAGATAGAGATTTTGGGCTTTCCGCGACGATAAAAAGTTTCAGAAGAATATTATACTATATGGGCATGTTTGGTAGCCAAAATAGGATATAGCATGATAAAATTAAATTTGTATGGTGTACAAGAATTATTTTAATCTCACCATTTTCTTATGATTAAAATATAAGAGAAAATGATGATTTTAGCACAGGCCTAGTGCTTAATAGCGGGCCGACATATTAATTACATTTGCTACTAAACACATGTGTATACTGTTTTTGAGAAATTAAGTTCGTAATCTATATTTCCTTTCATATTATTATTATTTTTAACATAAAACATTTTGAAACAACAAGATAAATAAAATATACTTTTTCTGTTCCACTAACTTTGACACAATTCTCTTATTTGGATGTCCCACTAAGCTTGACACATTTATAAAATAGTAAAAATTATCCATTTAAAAAGGTGTGGATCATACCACCTTTATTACTCTTACACTACTTTATACACTCTCCTTAATAACCGTACCCAAAAGTTTTGTGTCATGATTATTGGGACGGTGGAAGTATCTTTTGATCTCATAACAGAAAGTTTTCACAGAAAATCAATATGAAATGGGCAGTCGAACATATAGAGACAGATGTTAAAGTCCACTTGGCCCATTAGTTGACATTAAGCCCATTAATAAAATGGGGCTAAGGCCCGCATTGCATGTGAAGTGGAGAGAGGTTAGTGAGTTAAAAGACTAGGTTGTAAACAAGTTGAATGAGCTGATACTACTTTTACTCAATTCTAGGACGTATTTAATTATCGAGTTTGAGTTTAGTTTGTAGGTTAGTTGATATTATTATTTTCGAGATTAAATTCGAATTCAATTCGTTTGATATTTTTATTAATGGTTTCGATCCATACACAAGTTTTTTATTTTATCAAACTTGCTATTTTAGCTTTAAGCTTGATAGAAGACTCGTGGACATGCTCAGTAACCTGATCGTGAATAAACGAACTCTAACATTTTCTCAAACTCAACGAGTTGAATATTATCTGGTTCAATCTCAACTTGATAAAAATACTGAGCTCGAAATCAAACTCGAGTTTGGCTCATTTAGTATCGAGTTGAACTATGAACGAGTTTTTTTTGAAGCCGAGCCTCAAATAACTCGCGAATAGCGCTGCTCGTTTACGATCATAGATAAGACTAAAGTGCAAGTTTGCCTCAAACATCGTACATCCTTAGGCTTGAGCTTGGATCATGGCAAGAATCTCAAATTCTGGGCCAACTTGATTCCTGTTTAAAATGAACAAGTTAATTCAATTTATTCTAGGATATAGGGAATGCGTTGTTACATGATCTAACTTATTAAGTAAATATTGATGTGGTTTTATTCTAGGCAAGCAAAGTCGAGCTCAATATTAACAGAGTTGAACTCGGACCATTTAGATATTGGTGAGTTTGAATTGAGCTTGACCTTAACTCATGTTTTTGTCTTCATGATCGAGCTTGACTTCACACTCAACTAATGAGATCACATTTAACAATGTCACAATCTCTTTTTTCTTAGGCTCCTGAAAATATAATGGGAGAAAAATTATAATACCCTTTTTGAAATAATACATGTAAAAAATACCCAAAACCTTAATATGCATGTCAAAAATGTCCATTTTCTTTTAAAATTCCAAATAATCTATCATATTCAACATTTATTTCTGTAAAAGGTAAGAGAATCTCTGCAAAAAGTAACGTGGACCGTTCTTTTATGTAAAATTTAATATTTTATTAAAAAAAAAGTGAATTTGAAGTAATTTAGGTGTGGACCGCCCTTTTTTCTCCACACTCTTTTTTTCACATTCTCTCTTCCCCTCCCTCCCTCCCTCTCCCCTCTACCGGCAGCATCTTCTTCCTCCACATTGTTTCCACACTCTCTTTCCCTCACTGTCTATCTCTCCCCTGGACCGATTGCGCTAGAATTCAAGTGTTGTTGGATCGGTGGAGGCTAAAGCTCGTCGGAGAGCAATGGGGGACAGCGAGGAAGATATTCCACTCCAAATTCAGGTATAAAATCACTCCCTGAGCATGTTGGTATGCGGACCGGTGGTAATATATGGATGGACCGGCCGGCACTATGCCCCCCGGTCCATCCTTGAAACGAACAATTTTACCACCGGTCCATCTTGTTTATGGATACATGTATTTTTCTTATATTTTTGGTGATATAAAAATAATTTTTACGTGCATGTATATTGAATTTTGGTAATTTCAGTTTATATTATGATGTATTGAATTGCATTGTTCGAATTATGAATGTTTAGGGCTAGAATATATGATATTTGGATTTAGAAAAATATGTAGCACTACAAAAAAGGTGTTCTAGCGACGGAAAAATCCGTCGTTAGCTTAGGAAATCTGTCGTCCCGGGAGGCTAGCGACGGAATTTTTCCGTTTGTATTTCGTTCGACATTAGCCCATCGGACGACGGAAAATACAGTCTGTTGGGAAATATTTATAAGTGTTTTGATTCAGATTCCAATACCTCCCCTGAAAGATGTTATAAGACCAGTACTGAAATCTTAGTGTTTCTTAAGAACTCATATGTTATGGAGTTCTATCTTTCAGGTACACTGAAGGATGCTTACACTGAAGATTCAAAGATCCCAATAATGAAGGACCTTTCTACTGAAGTCTCCACTGAAGTATTGAAGATTGAAGTTAGAAGCCAAAGTCTTCCTGCCACTGAAGTACTATTTTTGAAGTTTGCGTCGAAGCCTATATTCTGAAGTTCCCACTGAAGTCACAGTCTACATCATAGAACTTTCCTTTTATGGCAAAGATCTCAGTAGGTGAACAAGATATTATTGCAGACACCAAAAATGGCAAAAAGGACGAAGACACCAACGGGAAGAATTCAAATTAAAGCTTCATCTCCCAACGGCTATATCCTTGAGAGAACACTATAAATACTCCCCTGCTTCAACACTTCAAGATACCGGTTACCTAATTCTCAAAACTCGCTATCGCTGTATTAAACTCTCAAGCTCTCAAGCTTTCAGTTAGAACACCTAGCCTTCAGTTTCTATATTCTAGTGTTCTTAAGCGATACATTCTTGTAACCGAAGAGTGATTAGACTTACCTAAGTCATCTGTAAATCACTGTAAGATCTTATCCATTAACTTGGAAACCCTCGATTAACATCGAGAACTCGTGGACGTAGGAGTTTTTATCTCCGAACCACGCAAACCAAATCTCTGTGTCTCTCTCTCTCTTACCTTCAGTATTGTTTATTCATTATATATCATAACCCGAATACTGACTAAGTGTAAAGAGAAACATTGCATTAAGTTTTTCTGAAACAAACGAGTTAAGATTTAAACCACCACATTCCGCACACTTAAGTTATTAGTCCATCAGTCAAACACTAAGTGTAGACTGAAGGATTCCTAACTGAAAGTTCATCTCTCTCACTGAAGCACCTCCCTTCAGTTCAGGAGCACAAAAGTTTTAATTTGATAAAAACTGACTGGTGTATCCCCCCCCC
>JAPKLX010000008.1:3803297-3857730 GCA_026898415.1 Leonotis leonurus
CCCCCCCCCATACACACAGTTAAACTCGTTTCGGGACCAACACAGTCCGTCGTTAGCTAACGACGGACTGACGACGGACTGTAAATCCGTTGTCAATGTCTCCCGGTGGCCGTTGACGGTGCCGGAAAACTAACGACGACAACGGACTGCAGTCCGTCGTTAGTTTTTTTTTTTTTAATAATTCATTTTTTTTTATTATCCATTACCTAAAACGTGTCACAACAAACAATACAAATGTAATCCAACATTGAACAATAATTTAAAATTGAACCAATCGAATGATATTCATAATTAATGAACGCGCATTTCATATAATCAATAAATAATATAATGTATCAGTAGCATCCCACGACAAACCATATAATAAAAAAATAGTACAGTGTATCAGTAGCATCTACGAATCATAATCAGGTGGAAAATGGGGAGGGGCATCAGACGGAGGCTGATAAGAGGGAAAGGAGGGTGCACTACTTCCTCCCTGCTGCTGAGACATCCACCGCATCACCTCGGCGTACTGACTCTGCATGAGGGCCATCTGCTCAGCCAATCTCTGCTGCTCAGCTTGGTACTCACGGCGCTCGCGATCCTGCTCCTCGACTCGGCGCCGCAGCTCCTCAACCTCGTCTCTGGATGCTCGTGATGTGGACGAGGATTCCCCAAATCTGGATGCTCTCAAGGCCTTCGCCGCGCCTCTCGTGCCAAACATCCTCTTCTTCTTGTCCGGGCCGCTAAGAATCTCCAAATACAGCTCGTTTATGTCGACTGCATCATGGTCCCCCTCGGGTAGCTGGGCCCGCTCATCGTCAGCACGGCGAAACACCTCAGTCTGCATGCATGTAAACGATAAATGAACATTTGTTAGTATACATATTATAAATATTGAAAATCTAATATATATATATATATATATATATATTCCTTTGAAATTAAAACTTACCGCTATCGCCTCAAATTTCGGATCGGTGTATGTCCCGTCCGCGTATCGATGCTCATCCAGAAAGGAGTCGAACATGCACTCGATCGGAGCTACTCCCCTCTCACGACCCTATGCATCAAATCACAATGGAGTTGTGTCATTGAAACATGTGTATATGAATTATAATTGTACCACATAATTATAAGTATTATTTAAAGTATATTATTACTTTTTCCTCAGCTCGTTGCATGACCGACTTGGAGCCTCCCCTATGCTTGATAGGACCAGTACCCGGTCCCTGAGGCTCAGACATCCGGTTGCGCCTCGCTGCCTGGGATTTGGCCACAACATCATCCCGGGACCAGTAAGCGAGCCAACCCATCCACACATCATCAGTCCACCACCCAGGCTTCCCACCTCTGGGTGGCGGATCATTCCTCCTCCTCTTGATCCCGCAGATATAATCCTTGTACCTCTCCCGAATCTTATCATACCATAGCTCCCGAATCTTGGCATCGAGTGCCGGTTCCCAAGTAAATTTTTTCTAGCATTGAAAATGTATGTTAGAAATTGTAGTTACAAGTTATAATTAAGAATGAATTTGAAAGTTTTAGTAAAGTTGCGAACCTTAAACTCCTCCCAATATCGCTGTCTCACGCATCAGGCGTGAGCTTCCAACTGTATCCAGTCGGGTTGGGAACTATCTTAAATAGTTTCCAAATGTAATCTGCCGGGTCGGCATGTGGGTAAAATCCCCTACATAAGTAATTTTAGATTGATTTATGTTAGATTTTTGAATAACTAATTAAATAAGGGTCAAAATTGAAGGTGTGATTATTGCATTTACGTACCCCAGCTCACTCACAGATAGAACAAAGTCACCTGTGGGTCTAAGCTCTCTCTGACCATCAGTGTCAGAGCCAGAAGACGGACTGCCTATGTGTATGCTACCAATATGGTGGCTCAGACCAATCCCGAACTCATATCCAGACGATGAGCCCGGGGAACTACCCCGTCCAACGGATAGATGTGATCGTCTGGAACCCCTACCACGAGGAGTCCCCACATCATCTCATGGTGAACCGCACCGACTGTAAGACATCTATTATGTTGAAAATAAAGAAATAAATAAGAATCATTATAGACAAATGACGTATACGTACGTAGAAGGTTTATATTGAACATATAACAAGTTGCATTTATAGTTAATAATGTAAAATTTGAATGTGTTAAGTTTTCTACACAAAGTGTTAATCTTCGTCATCTTCATCGTTATCATTTTTATCTTCTTCATCCTCATCTACATAGTCATCCTCCTCATCTTCATCTTCTTCTTCGTCATCTGAAGCTTCATCCTCTTCATATTCATCATCCTTGTCATCTTCTTCTTCTGTTTCGAGGATATTATCAGAGTCTTGGTGGTCATCATCATCTTCAATTTCTACATGCTCACCGTCCCGGTGAACTGATGTAATATCATCTACATCTACAGTAGTTACCACATGAGCATCATCATCCTCCTGAAACGGTGACTCCAACGTAGACACATCCGCTCGAGACTCATCGATAGTGGCCCTTGCTTTTATAGAACAAGCTTCCCACCATTCTCTACACTGTTGGTTCATACTCGGATATGAACAGTAATACACTTGTGTAGCTTGAATGGCTAATACAAATGGTTCATATTTTCTAAGTCTGCGCGTATGATTTACAGACACTAATTTGAACTGAGTATCAACCCTTGTACCAGCCGGAGAGGTGTCGAACCAGTCACACTTGAATAGAACAACCTTTTTGTTGTATAATCCTGGGTATGTGAGCTCGCACACTTCTACTAATTGTCCATAAAAATTAGTCTGACTCGAGTCCCCATAGTTACCCGCTTTTATGCACACACCACTACTCATAGTTGCTTTGTGAGTTCCATGTGATATCGTGTGAAATTTGTAACCATTCACCAAATAACCATGATATGATGTAATTATTGGTGAAGGTCCACGTGCAATGTCCCAAATAATAGGATCAGTTACACAATTTTGTACCTACATCACACACATGTTTATACTTATCAAGTTATGGAGTTGTATGTCCCTTATATAGTACTTAATTAAATAATTTCAAGTAGTTTAGTGAAAAGTACACTCACATAGGAGCAAAACCATTCAAGAAATTCTGTAGACATTTTCTTGTCAATGTCCATGTCAGTTATCCATGGATTTGAGTGTCTGAGATGTGATTCGTATTCCCTTCATAGAAAAGTACATATTAGTTTATAAAAACCACACATTGCATTAAATAGTCGTATTTGATTTGTAAATGATTACTTGATATATGGATCGATCTCCATGCAATTATGGAGTACATATAGATGCGCAGCTCTGTATTCCCTTGGATCCAATGATCTTTTCGTTGTCTTTCCAAAACCAGTTCCAGCAAGTTTGAATACAGAAGGCAAGTCTGATTGATCTTCTACCCCACTAGTAGAACATCCTCCAACGTAGTTGCGAAGCACCTCTCTATGTTTCGTACTGACATGATCTTCAAAATAATATGAACAGAAAGCAGTGGCTTCCTCCACCAAGTATGCATTACATATCGATCCCTCAACGCTTGCTTTGTTCTTGACATTATTTTTCAGTTTTCTTAAATATCTGTATTGAAATGATTCATTTAGAAAGCATCAAACAATAGTTAAATATCACAAAACATTAAACACAATTTATTCAGTTTGAAGTATCTCTCAAATGGGTACATCCATCGATATTGGACTGGTCCTCCATCTCTTGCCTCGTCAGCTAGATGGATAGGCAAATGTTCCATTGAGTCGAAGAAGCTTGGTGGAAATATGCGTTCAAGCTTACACAAAATCAATGGGATGTTACTGTTAAGTGTCTCCATGTCGTCACTCTTTATGTTTCGTGATGTCAAATCACGAAAGAATAGACACAACTCAGTGATGGACTTCCAAACAGCTTGTGGGAGTAGTTGTCGAAATGCAATGGGTAGTATGCGCTGCATGAAAACGTGACAGTCGTGGCTCTTCATCCCAAACATCTTAAGTTTACTCATGTCTACACATCTACCCATATTTGAGACGTAACCGTCAGGAAACTTAAGGGCTTTCACCCACTCACACAAGACTTTTCTCTCCTTTTTGTCAAGTGTATAACATGCCTTAGGATATTTATTTGTATACTGGTCACGCATCAGCTGGGGTCTATGACAATAGAGGTTGAGTTCCTCCCTAGACTTTGCCGTGTCTTTTGTCTTGCCTTGGACATTTATAACAGTATTGAAAATGTTGTCAAACACATTCTTTTCAATATGCATAACATCTAAATTGTGTCGAATGAGTAGAGAACTCCAATACGGAAGGTCCCAAAAGATGCTCTTTTTCCGCCATCCAGTGGTAACTTGTCTTAAGATGCGCTTGTTATTATCATCATAATATTCAGTTACCTTTACTAGTCCCAAATCTTCAATCTGATAAAGTATCTCTTCCCCTGATCTCCTCTCCGGAGCATCATCTGCAACAATCTTATTCTTTCTAAATGCCCTCCTATTCCTCCTGAACTGGTGATCGTAAGGTAGGAACTTGCGATGTGTATCAAACCATGACTGCTTTCGGCTATGTGTTAAGGAGAATGCTTCTGTTTGTTCCATGCATCGAGGACAAGCTAATCTTCCAGCTGTACTCCAACCAGACAACATTGAGTATGCTGGAAAATCACTAATGGTCCACATCAATGCTGCGTGCATCTGAAAGTTTTGTTTTCTTGAAACGTCATAAGTATGGGCACCTACTGTCCACAATTGATTGAGTTCAGATATAAGTGGCTGTAGGTACACATCTATCTTATCTTTTGGATTTCTTGGACCAGGAATAAGCACTGTGAGAAACATGTGCTGTTCTTTCATGCACAACCATGGAGGTAAGTTATAAGGAGTAAGGATAACAGGCCAGGATGAGTACTGTTGTTCCGATTGACCGTATGGTTGAAAACCATCTGTTGACAGTCCTAATCGTATATTCCGTGGCTCCGCTGCAAAATCCGGGTAAGTCACATTAAAGTGCTTCCACGCCGAAGAATCTGCAGGATGGCGCATAACACCATCATCAGCTGAGGTTGAATGCCAGATCATGTCGCCGGCTGTAGCTTTAGATGCATACAACCTTTGTAAACGAGGTGTTAAAGAGAAGTAGTACATCTTCTTAAAGGACACTTGTTTACGTCCCCGACTCCTATCTTTGTATCGGCTTTCATTGCAAAATTTACGATTCACAAGATGGGAATCCCCCTCCCAATAGATCATGCAATGATTCCTACACGAATCTATCTTTTCTACAGGTAAACCCATTGCCCGTAGCAATTTCTGTGTGCTGTAGTAATTCATGGGCACTTTGTGGTGATCTGGGAATGCCTCATTCAATAACACACACAACTCGTTGAAATATTTTTGTGGCATCCCAGAACGGGCCTTCAAAGTCATAAGACGAGCCACAAAAGACAACTGAGTGTGGTTCTTACACCCATGGTATAACTCTTGATCGGCAGCGTCCAGCAACTCGTACAACAACTTTGCTGTAGCGTTTGGATCTTCCTCTGTGTCTGGGTTGTTAAAAGAGGGACCCCCGAGATCATGAACCATCGCGTGGTATGTCCCGTATTCTTCTTCGGGTTCTACATCTTCGTCAACACGTGTTTCTTGAGCATATGAAGGTATTTCATTTTCACCATGAAACCTCCAGATCTCGTAACCCCGTGTGAAACCCTTTTTAGCGAGATGAAGTTGTACAACATCTGTACTTCTAAAGTATATATTCTTACACTTCACACACGGACACTTGATTTTTTCTCCATCCATTAATTGAGGCTGACTACTTGCAAATCTTAAGAACTCGTCAAGCCCAGCAAGGAAGTGCAGATTAAATCCCACGTTCGAAAGTAAACGCAGATACATCCAATCTCGAATCATTTTTATAACCCTGATTAATATTAATAAGTATTTACATAGTAAAATGAAGTTGAATTAGTTATGAAGAGGGCAAGAATATATTAGTGGTCTATTAAATGAGACATTAATTTAAATGAAGATTGCACATGTGTAAACATAGACTCACTTAGGAAAGTGTTAAATGAGAGTTGAATTATTTGAAGTTAAATAGATGAAGAGAATTATAAGTTGATCTGGAGTAGAATAGTGGACGACAATAGAGGACGAGAATTATGAAAATTATGGTCCCAGGTTGAGAATTATGGTTTGCCGGCGAATATTATAAGTTCATTTGCAATTGATTGCATTTAGTTATTTTCGATCATTTAATTTGGTCATTTTTGGAGATTTGCAGTTGATTGCAACCAAATTAATATCCCATATCACTAAATCTAATCAAAACAGCCAGCTGACACAATCATGAAAATATCCCAACATACATTTCATGATCAAAACATTCGTACATAATAATTAAAATATCACAACACATGTATCTCATCAAACCACCACAACATAATATTACACATATTGGGAGAAGATCCTTAAGACATAATCAAAATCTATCCCAAATGGAGAAGATCCTTAAGAAATTAATTATGTCTATCCCAATGTAATAATATATATATATATATATATATAAATACAACATTAATCTAAATTAAGATAATAAAACAATCTTAAACAAACTTGACCTAAACAATTTATTACGTCTAACCAAATATATTTAATTACCTAATTATTTACATTTAATTAACCTAAGCCATTAAATAAGTACATTATTATAATTTAATTACCTTTCACCGAAGTAGAGAGCGCCGGAGCGGCGAAAGGTGGCTCGGAAAGGCTGAGAGAGGAGTCGGGAGGCGACAGGCGTAAATATTGAAGAAACCCTAATTAAACAATTTAAACATATAATTAAACTAACGCTCAATTAACAAATTAACTAATACTAATTAACAATTTAAACACTACATTATTTCAAGATTCAATTTGGTTAGAGTACTTGAACAATTAAGTAAACATATTAAGTTAATCTAATTAACTAATCACTACTAGAAAAATGGACATAGATAACATAAAATAGATAACGGTTTTTTTACAAACTGTTATGTATGTGCGTTTTTTATTTTTTTTATAACGGTTTTACGATAAACTGTAATGTTTGTGTACTTTTCATAACACTTACTAACACTTTATTATAAACCGTTATGTATAATATGTATTATATATAACAGTTTCGTAACACTGTTATGAAAACTATTATAAAGAGTGTTATTAATAATAGAATATACATAACACTTTTTAAAACTGATATAAAATTACAATAAAATATTATTAACTATTTGTATTAGGAAATAAAAATAATACTTCTATTAATTTAAATTTTTAAGAAATTTTACGCCCCTAATTCTTCTATTTCATCACTGAACACTATATTCTCTATGCCCTAATTTTGTTCTGAATCCAGCCGACTATCACCCGCAACCGCCGACTGCTTCTACCTCCATCCCATCGTCTACCTCCATGGCGTGCGGCGTGCCCTCGAGCTTCCTTAAAAGTGTTTGTTCTGTTCTGACTTTAATAATGGGTGAACTTTTGGTTGAAGCTATTTCGCTCGTGCGCTAGTTAATCTTCTAAGGAGATAGATGAAACCAAAATACTTTTATTTGATCTTAATTTATTTTATTATCTTGTATTTTTTAGGGTAAAAATTAAAATTACCCAAAATCTAAAACCTATATGTTAATTGTATCCAAAAGTTAAACTCTCATGTGAAAAATGACCACTTTATCAAAACTGCTCAAATTTGTCACTTTATTTCCTAAGATTCCACGCCCATTTTAACGGTACACACACAACTTCTCTCTCTCTCAGTGGGGCCCACTTGAATAATAAGTAGGAAACATCAATTTTCTCTCTCACCGTAAACCTCATCTTCTTCCTATTTTCTTTCGTCCACCACCGGTAGCCGCCCTCTCCACCACCAATTGTTCCACGCAGCCCCCATTCCTAGCCTATCCCCATTCCTCTACACCCCACACTGCATTCACCATCGGTGGAAGAACATCACCGTGAAGAACAACCACCGGCGGGCTCCCTCTTGTGCATAGCAACTCCGAAGCTCCAATGGCCAACTCCGACGACGAAATTCCCCAACATATTCAGGTAATCTTCAATCCTAACCACAATGCATTCCAATTTGTTGAATAAATATGGATTTACTATGCTTTTTTTGCGTTGTTTATCAACTGTTAGTGTGCTATGTTTCGTTTTTTGCTCTTTTCTTTACATAATACAGTTTTATATCATGTGTATCGATGGTTTATTGTACAACCGGTGGTAGAAGTCCAACAACCGGTGGTGATGCAAACCACCGGTTGGAGCATTCTGTAATGATCTTACCACCGGTTGTAGGGTTTTTAAGCATATACCTGTATGCTGATGTTGAAAGTGGTACAACCGGTGGTAAAATCTCACGGCAGAGCAACGACCGGTGGTTGATACCCTCCACCGGTGGTAGCTTTTCGTCGACAGTTGACCACCGGTTGTTGCCTCTTTGTACTTTTATATATTTTTAATTGCATTTTAGTGTCCCGTCTCTAATTAAATGTTAAAATTTTGTAGGAATCGGAGCGTCCGTGGTACCGTCGGCCCGAGTCATTGAATCGGGTGTCGCAGGTGAACACCTACTACAGGGTTGGCCTGTTAGAGATTGTCAGGGACACACTTATCGAGGTCGGGGGCCACGAGCTGCTCGAGAGGTTTCGGAACGGGCCGTTTGGCCATTTTATCGGCTGGGCACCGGGCACGCTGTCTTCCCAGGCGATACACAACCTCACTTGCCGCGCTATATGGTCAGTTAGGGGAATCTGGTTCCACATCAACGGGTCTGACGTGCAGTACACGGTGCGGGACCACGCACTGATCACGGGTTTGAGATTCGGGGCCTCGAACTTCGACAGTACGGCCCCCTGCGATCCGAGCGATGTACGTCTATTTCGGATTGCGTGCGGCGGCGATCTACGTATGACCGCTGCGGACTTGGTGAACCGCTTCAAGGGCGGAAGACGGATCCCCGGCGCCGATGACGATATCTACATCAGCATAGCCCACGTGCTCGTCGCATATATCTTCGTGTTTGGGCAAGACGGCCAGAGGGTAGTTTTTCCGTGGCTTTGGGCACTAGCCGGCGACATGGAGAGATTCTACCGGTATCCTTGGGGTGCGTACTCGTACAAGATCCTACGGAACTATTTGAGGAAGATGCCGGACAACAAGAAGTACCACTTTTATGGCCCGGCATGGGCCTTGATGATATGGGGATTCGAGGTGATTCCCGGGCTAGGAGAGTTCGCCGGTAGAGCCCGTGGAGGCGAAGGTTTGTATCCGAGATGCCTTCGGTGGAATTTTCGGAAGAACCCAGATACTGCGGACTTGCACGCTTACTTCGAGGATTTGGAGGTATTTTTATAATTAGATGCGTATTAATTTAAATTTCGTATTGGTATTTGTTAATTAATATACTTACAATTCTTGTGTTTTGTTTGATGCAGGTATATGATATGAACAATTTAGAGATCGAGCAGGACGAGATGGAGCTACCGTGGACCGTGTCTGTCCGGTGCCCGAATCCGCTCACGGTGCAGTATGCTCCGCTGACGAGCCTTACTGCGAGGGATCCGGCCGAGGTGCGTCGTGCTAGACATCCGCCGCCACCTGTAGTGATCGAGGAGGTTCAGGGTCCTCGATCTACGCGGAGATCGGGACCTTCAGTGGTCGAGGAGATACCTGAGCAGTCAGAGAGACCACCCCGACGACGTCGTTCACGACTGCCTCCCACTGATTCTTCATCGAGCAGCAGTGGAGGTCGTCCTCCGAGACGTTCCACTGATGATGCAGGCCGCATTAGTCGGTCTGAGCTTGCAGCCTTAGAGAGGCGGATGCAGAGGCATATCGATACCCGGATCGATCAGGTGCAGAGGAACATCGATTCCCGGTTTGACCAGATGAAGAAGTGGATGACAAGTCTGGTTGACAAGATGATGTGTGGCACGTCACGACGGAGTTCTTCAGTGATCGATACTCGGAGACGCAGCCCGCCGATCACTGACTCGGCTCGTCAGTCGGATGCTGCAGCTGGCGATGATCATGCTCGATATTCTACCGCCTCGTTGCCTGAGCACTTGAGTACGATACCCGAGACATCAGGCTCATATCCGGAGCACTTGTCTGGACAAATCGGATCGATGGCCCCGCCGATATACACAGAGTCTGTCATACCCCCTAGCTCAGGTACGATCTTCACTTCATCTGCGGAGGACTTGGCGAGAGCTTTTGGATTAGATATCCCCCAGTCCAGCTCTTATCTGCCGGCCAGCTCTTATGCGCCGTCCAGCTCTGACGTTCCGTCCAGCTCTTACGTGTCGTACAGCTCTTATCCGCCGTCCAACTCTTATCCCCAGTCCAGCTCCTTCGATCCATCGGCGATCGATGCTCCATATGTGACGATGCGGGATTCCACATCTTCTTTTCAACCCCAACAGGTAATTTTATTTTGTTTTCGCTTTATTTCACCTATTATCTAGTTTCACTTTTCTAAGTTTTTGCATTAATTTTAAGTTACCCGCGATGGGGCACATTGATAGTGACTTTGTGCCCGTGGAGGAGTTCATTCAGGCGGAGGTTCAGTACGAGCCTCCACAGGAGCCTACTTATCCAGATGAGGTCACATGCCAAAAATTCAAACGTTTTAGGGGGATGTCTCGGAAGAAGTCAGTGATTACCATCGAGACTGAGTATCCTCTGACAGTTGGATGGTTCAAGAAGATGATCGACTTCGAGGAAAATTATTTTTGTGAGGTAAAAAACTGACAAAGTCGAGTTTTCATGTGTTTTACATTACATTTCATAGCTTAACGACATTTTTTTTTACAGACGGTCGACCTGTATATGATGGCACTTCAATCAAGATTGATACGGGGCGACCACGTTTATCCCGGTCAAATGAAGGGGAGAACAATCATTTGCACAACCGAGTATTTCGTAAGTTATTAATATGCATGTTTTATAGTTATTTAATTATGAATATGCATGTTTTATAGTTTGTAGTTGTATTTATTTAAATGAAATTGATTTTGCAGAGGAAACTAGAGCATGGGTACGAGACTTGCCTCGCGGATATGAAGAATCAAGGGGTCCAGTTCGAGCGATGGCATTTCACCGAGAGTTGGATAGACCTCAACTGGAAGCCAGCAACTGGGTTGTTGGATGTCATTCATGGCAAAAGATCGGGATCCACGTCCATTGAGTGGTGGAACGCGACAGAAGTATGCTTTAAAGTTTTTTAATTTATATGTGATATATGCATGTTTTATAGTTTTTTAAATTATGCATATGCACGTTTTTTAGTTTTTAAATATATATGTGATATATGAATATTTTCTAATTGTAGGTGATTTTTCCTATATTTGTTCAAGAGCACTTTGTCGTTGTAGTTGCGGATTTGCAGAGTCGTACACTGACGTTGTACGACTCTAATATTCGCAACATTGGAAACGACGGTTATACTTCCCGGATCCGAGCATTGAGGCCACTATTTTACGGTCTTCCAATAGTGATGAAGTATTCAGGTTATTATCAGATGAACACACACAACATTGTCCGTAGTCATGACCTATTCACATGGAAGCTCGGTGACGAGGTTTATCAATATAATCAAGTAGATAGTCACAGTTGCGGTCCAATGGCTTGCATGGCCGTCGAGCGACAGATTAGTGGATTCCCAACGGTCGCGTGGGGCAATACACATGTCAGATTGTATCGTAAAGTTGTAGCTTCTCATATTTTTAGTCTTTGCGACATTAGAGACATTTAGTAGTAGTAAACATTTTTAAATGTATGTTGTCTATTTAATCAACTAATTATATTTTTATTAATATAATTTCAAAGTTGATCACTACTTCCAATTATTATTATAAATGTATGTTGTTTATTTAAATAGTAGTGGTAAACCATTTAAAAACCAAAAAAAAATAAAATAAAAACGTTTAAGAACTAAAAACAAGGTTTAAAAACTTGTCATAAACGTTTGAAATCTAAAAAAAACGTATAAACCTTGAATAAAACGTTTAAAAACAAAAAATTTGGAGTTAGTAGGTTTCGAACACGGGACCATGCGCGAGAGGAGAGTTTATGGAAGAGAAAGGTGCCAGTCAAGCTAGAGCTCTTATTCGTTAAATTTACAATTATAAATCATTATAATCCTATCAATTGCAATCAACACAAAATAAAGAAATGAAATGGGGGTTATTAGGTTTCGAACCCAGGACCATGCGCTCGAGAGGGAACTTTATGGGAGAGAGGGGGTGCCAGTCGAGCTAGAGCTCTTATTCATTAAATTTACAATTATAAATTATTATAAGCCTAACAATTGCAATCAACACAAATTAAAGAAATGAAACACAAAATCATTATAAACTAATCATATCCGAATGATATTACCAATTCAAATTAGACAATAATATCAATTAAACAACTATTAAACATCCACGTAATACGAATTCAAATTTCCAAATAATATCAACTAAAAAACTAATAATCATCCTCTAACTGAGGGCAATTAGAACTAGAATGATCGGTCATGCCACAATGACAACATTCTCGACTTCCTCTACTTCTTCTTCTCGATGTCTCACCTCCTGATCTACGTCTACTAAGTCTCGGTCGACCAGGCATTCTTATAGCTTTATTCGGCAACACTTGCACATTAGCCACATCGACCGGTATATCCCAAGTACTCCTATGAGGTACACGTACAATCTGTACTCTATAGGTTGCTGCCCACGCTTCTCGGCTGTAGAATTTCGCAATAAATTGAGGTATCGCTAGTCCGGCATTACTGAATAAAAAAAATAATGATAAGAAACAGATTATGAAAAACTAAATTAAAATTCGCTATAAAGAAAATTAGTACGTACTTTATCGCCGCGATCGCATGGGAACAAGGAATTATATCAAACTGAAACTCCATGCACTCACATGTCAATGCCTTCAGATCAACCGTAACCGGCCTACTACTTGTCACAACCTTAAATGTATTACGGTCCACACGATGTACCGTGTATGCACGAGATCTCTCAATCTGCACTTGCAACTTTCGTCTGACCTCTGCAGGAAATTCATGAAATTCTAGAGCTATTTTCTGACGCCTTACATCAAACCATTCTTCCATGATAAGTCTCACTGCCTCCACGCATGAGCAGATAGGAAGTCGTTGGGCCCACAATAAATTTTTGTTGAAGCTTTCGGCTGCATTAGAAGTTAGAAAACTATACCTCCGGACAGGGCACATCGATCGAGCCCACTTGGCAGGCCCAACACTCATCAGATAGTCGTATGCATGAGGCTTTGATGCCTGTATCGCGCTCATCGCTCTATTGTATTCGTGTTGCCTGTATGTGTATGCAGCTTTCTGAAACAAACCAACAGTGGTCTTACCGAATCGTTTAATCTTGCCGCTAAGATGATAGTAGCACAAACAGTGTTTCGCTACAGGAAACACGATGCCGACGGCATGCTCAATCGACACGTGTGCATCAGATACAATCACGGTGTTCGGCGTGCTACCATACGCGCTCTTGACTCTAGAAAGAAACCTTAACCAAGACTCGTGATTCTCTATCGGCCCAATTCCAAATGCCAATGGGAACACATGCTCGTTTGCATCCTTCGTTACTGCAACAAATAGGATGCCATTGTTCTTGCCCTTAAGGTGAGTGCCATCCACGACTATCACAGGCCTCATGCACAAAGCAAACACGGCTCTACAAGCTCCAAGAGCGACAAATAAATGTCTAAATCTACCATCAGGGCCGACATCGAGATCAGTGAGTGTACCTTGATTCATCACTTTAAGCATATGCAGATACCCAGGCAACAGCTGGAATGACTCCTGATACTTGCCGTAAATCATCTCCAAAGCTTGATTCCTCCCCCTGAGCGCAACATCGTAACTCACATCCATGCCGAAACACCTCCTAAGCTCCTCCTGAATAGCCTTCGGTCTCATGATCTCATTTGCATTGCGCATCTTCTTTGTAAAATAAGCACCTATCACCTTCGAGTGAACCTTTCTCGGAGCAATATTAGCTATGTCATCCACACATGTGTGATGTGCGCAAAACTCCGACACGGCCCACATACCTCCATGACAATGAGCACGCAACATGAACGAGCAGTCAGAAGACAATTTGCAGACCCAGTGCAGTCGATATGTGTCTGATCTAATGACTCGGTACTCAGCTCGTCTCTCCAGGTTCCACATTCCAACAGCAATATTCAAGTCTTCCTTGTTGTTGTAGATCGACCCCTCCGCTAATTCTTCAAGTGTAGGGTTTTCCTCGACCAACACGTCACATGTCGATGTCAGAGCATTAGGAGGGATCATTGGAACCATCCAATTACTTAAACAACCTTCTGTGTTAGGATTGTACTCCACATCACCATCGACATCCGGATACATCATCTCAAGGACTCTTCTCATACCTCCTGCCTCGTGCATCCATGCTGCGAAATCAGCGAATGTAGCACTATTCAAAGCACCGAGTCGTTCTTCTTCGGAAACGGACGAAGAACGCTCAGAACTGCCTTCAGAAGCTACATAATCATCATCTTCATCATCGTCATCATCACCATCTGCACATGTGTTCAGATCAGGAATTCCAGTTGGCTGGTGAAACCATTCGGAAGATGCCGCGACCCTTCTGATGTCGTCGAGATCATCCATCCAGTCACTATTTCGCGATGTCCCGCCTACTTCATAAGATGACGCAGTGAAATCGGCATACACTATAGGAGACGGGTGGTTCCTACACAAAACTTGGAGTTCTTGATCGGTGGTCATTCGAAATTTGATAAGCCGACCATTCCTCGATCTAGACAAATAGGAGATCTCGTATTGTGTGCCAAGTGAACTCCACATGTACTCAATGCAGCCTCTCAAACATGATATCGTGATGTTATTCATCGGGAGAGGTGCTATCCTATCCTCACCATTCGTGTACGTGCACCCGACCCAAGTTCCCCCAGTTTTCACGGTCACGTACATGTATTCCTCCATCTGCATCGACATTTATAAGAAATTAGCAACTACATAGAATAAAAGAGCTGTAAAACCCTACAACCGGTGGTTAAAAGTGCATGAATACGACAACCGGTGGATTTTTACCACCGGTGGATGCTATTATTACCACCGGTTGTCGTGGATTCAGGTTGGAAATATGGTTTACAACCTGAAACACCGACAACCGGTGGTTAAATGTCAAAAATGACCAACAACCGGTGGTTAAATGTCAAAAATGACCAACAACCGGTGGCAATTGGACCACCGGTGGTTAAAGGCAAAATATACTCAACAACCGGTGGTTTAACCTCAACGGTTGTTGTTCTTGTGCCACCGGTTGTGTATTTCTACCGAATAAAATAGAGATTAATGAGTGAATACCTGGTTTTTTGGCCTAAATCTCTTCAAATGGGCGAGATCGAGCTACAACCGAAGGAATGTTGAGAGAATTTTTGAGTAGGGGTCAAAGAGAAATGGTTGGTCAAAGTGTAATCATTATGTTATCATTACATTATTTAACAAACTTCTTTCACAAATAGGGAGACACGTGTTGTGTGTTAGCCAAAAGTGGGTATTTATTGCATGTAGGTTTAGATTTTGGCTAGTTTTATCATGAACACTTTTAAAATTGGGTATTTTTACCCATTATCATTATTTTTTATACGGGTAACTTGATATATGCTTGCACTTTCTTGGTCTGAATATTTTCCATCAGAGAGCTTCTTCAAGCATATTCCAAATGTCTTATAATATATATTATTCTCTCTGATGAATTCCTTATGCAATTTTTTTAATAGAATTTTGGTCTGTTTCTTTCTTGCTTAATTTTCTATTAGGTATTGCATTTGCTTCGGAAGTACTTGAGTGAGTATGTCCAAGGATTGTCATCAGAGGCCTTGAGAATTAGTGTATGGAAAGGTATGGAATGGGTACTTAATGTGCTGTACTATGTTTACCATTAATAGGTCCTTTAGCATTGTAGTGAACTTCCAGTTGCTTACTATCTTATGTCACTTCAATGGAGGTTTGAGTTCTTATAGTAAATTTGAAGAGTTGGCGAAAGTTTAGGACACAGGTTAATATTTGGTGTTATTTCCCCATCTTTCTTAGGTGATGTGGTTCTCAGAGATTTGAAATTAAAAGCAGAAGCATTGAATGCATTGAAGCTTCCGGTGACTGTTAAAGCAGGTTTCCTTGGTACTATAACCTTGAAGGTATGTTTTTGCTCTCTGGTTTCTCTTTTACTTGGTTTCGTTGTATGCGCCATCTATTTTATACCTCAAGATGATCAGTTTGGTAGTATTTGCACAAATGGTTGGTAACTACTTCATTATTTACATGTCTAGATGTTCATGATTTTCCTCTAGTTGGTCTATTTGGTTAGCAAGGATTATGAGAACATTCAAAATTTTGGAGGAGTCCCTTGATGAGGATTCAATTTGGTCCACCATAGATTTGAAAGCCTTCATTGGGGTAGTGTCATCTCGTTGGCTCTATAACTTATTTGTGTCTACCCACCCATTTATACTTGTATTTTCTTAATGAATAAAATTTCCTTATTTCATTTGAACTTACGTCGCGTTACACATTTTATACAATTTGAGAATGTTCTGATTATCCCAATATAAAAGATTGAGAATTTCATTCAATTCTCTTACCCCATTACTGAACAAGAATCCACAGTTTATGATGCTAAGAAAACATGAGGTCATAGCTGAAGATTATCTTAATGACTTCTTTTGATTGTTATAACTGAAGTGTATGTGTCATACTATATATGTTCTGACATGAATTAGAATGATTTATTGGATACTTATTGTTGTTTCTTTGTTCTGACCACAAGGTACATTGGAAAAGTCTTGGCAAGGAACCGGTTATTGTTCTCATAGACCAAGTGTTTATCCTTGCAAACCCTGCTTCTGATGGAAGGTTTCTGAAGGTTCAAATCATCTCATACCTACCTCATTTTTATATATTTGTGATATATTGGCTAGTTCTCTGCATACTACTGCTTTGAGTTATACACGCTGACAGGATGTGTTTTTCTTGTATCATAAAGAAAACTTTGCCAATACATTACTGTATTCCAATGTCTTACTTGATGTTTATTCTCATTGTCATTACTGCCACATTTTCACGTGATGTAGGAAGCGGAATCAGCAACCCTTGAAGCATTATCAAAATCGAAGCCTGGAAATGTATGACTTGCTCTTTGGTTACTTGATGTTTGTCTTGTGTTGTTTACAGTTTAAGAAAAAAGAATACTCCATTGGTGAGCTCAATGAGGTTCGTGAGGAATGGGCTTCATGTGTTATTGATCATATGTTGGATTAATTTAGTTTTGGATTTAGTATATGATGTAACTCATGATGATATGTTACTTTATTTTGTGGTTAGTTTATGAATGATTAGACATGCTTGAATATTTCAATTATGACTTTTAGATTTGTTATATTGGATTGGATTAATGTTGTTATAATAGATGGACATGATGCTTTTAATGTTAATGTGTAGTTTGATTGGTGGTATTTATAATGTTTAATAATTGATGTTATTAATTTATTTTTGCAAATTAATACAGGTTATATGAAATGAGAAAATAGAAAAAATAAAAAAATATTGCTAAATATTAACAGTGGAATAGATAACGCTTTCATAATAAAAGTGTTAACTTTTCTATTCAAATAATAACAATTATAATATTTTTTATAATGGTTAAAAACTGTTATGTATAAGATAAAGCATAACATATAATCAATTTTTCTTAACGGTTTGAAAACGTTATTAATATGTAGTATAGATTACGTTATTCTTGTGTTATACATAACACATATAATTGTCATGTAAATAATATATAGATAACGCTTTTTGATTTTTAATAATGGTTAAAAACTGTTGTGTATGTGCATCTTTTCGCTCATACATAACGGTCCAGAAGCGTTATCTAAAATAGGTATTATAGATAACACACAAGTTTAACACAGTTTTTATCGCACATACATAACGGTTAAAAAACGTTATGTATGTGCGTTTTTCTAGTAGTGAATTAAATTAAACAATTACCTTTCACCGAAGGAGGCGACGCCGAAAGGAACCGTCTGCAAGGCAACAAAAGGCGAAAGGTGGGTCCTAAATAAATTTAATTAAAGTAATTAAATTCTAATTAACATAAACTAATTAACAATTAAATTAAACTAATAAACAATCTAACTAATTAAATAATTAAACTAACTATCTTATATATACTAATTAACAATCTAAACTAATTAAAGTAATGGAACTATCATATATATACTAACTATCTTATATATACTAATAATTAGACTAACTATCTTATATATACTAATTATCAATCTAAACTATCTTATATATACTAATTAAATAATTAAACTAACTATCTTATATATACTAGTTGGGAACTATCTTATATATACTAATTAACAATCTAAACTAGTTAAATAATTAAACTAACTAAATTAATAACTTATTAAACAATTAAATTAATTAATTAAACCTATATTAATTTACATTCTCAACTAATTAAATAATTAACTATAAAATTAACTTATTTAAACAATTATAACACTAACCAATTATTCAAACTAACGCTAATTAATTCAAGAAAGCCAATTAAACATAATCAATTATTCAAACTTATAACCCTAATTAATTCAACCATATTCTTAATTACACATAATTATCAAATTAACTATAAATGACATTAACTAATTAACAATTAAATTAAAGTAAATAAAGTAATTAAACCTAGCTATATAATATTAATTAACAATATAAACTAATTACATAATTAACAATTAAATTACCTAATTAGTTAATCTAATTAAACACTAAACCATAATTAATTAATTAATCTAATTAAACCATAACCTAAATAATTAATCTAATTAACTAATTAAACTAATTACACAATTAAAATACACTAACCTAATTCCGGCAGAGGCTCGGCAGTGGTTGGCGGCGGGGGCGGCGATGGGCAGAGGCTCGGGTTGGTGGCCGGCGGCGTCGGGAAAGGGAGGGCAGCGCGTAGAGGGGCTGGGGCTGGGGTACGGCAGGGGCGGCGGCAGCGGGGAGCAGTTGGTGGGCGGCGGCGAAACGGGTCGAGAGAGAAATAGAGTAAATAAAGGAAAAAATCACGAAAAATAGAAGAAATTCAAGTGGAAGGATCAAACCTGGACTCGGGTGGTGGAATATCGCCGTTGGAGGTTGGAATCGCCGGAGGTAGGGTTTGGATGGAGGCTGCAGTCGACTTAATCAGTCTGGGGAAGGAGACGCGATTTAAAATGACCTGGCGACGGACCTAACGACGGATAGAGTCCGTCGTCAGGCAATAAAAATAATTAAAAAAAAATTAAATAACTCACGATGGACCTAACGACGGATTGAGTCTGTCGTCAGGCAATAAAAATAATTAAAAAAAATTAAAAAACTCACGACGGACTAACGACGGACACATCCGTCGTCTAGTCCGTCGTTAGATTTGGCGCCAATGTACGCGCGAAAAAATCCGTTGTCAATCCGTCGTCGAGTCCGTCGTCAAGATTTTTCGTTGTGGTCCGTCGCCAGTCCGTCGCGAGCTAGCTACGGACTTGAAGTCCGTCGTCCCATCCGTCGCCTGTTTCATATTTTTTTGTAGTGTAGATCACACGCATACATGGACCAGTGGAGAAAGTGTGATGGACCGATGGTGCTTGAACAACAAACCGAGCGGTCCATCAAGGTTTTACCAACGGTCCATCATCTATTTATATGATATAATTATTTTTGTTGCATTTATGTGAAAATTATGTTCAATATGTATGTGATTTGGTGATTTAGGTAATTAATTGTGAGAATTATGATTGTTTTAATTAAACTAGTACCATGAAAAATAAAATTCACAAATAATGTAATTTATTTTATGGAGATAAATAAATTTAATGCATATTTACGTTAAATATAAAAATAATATCAATATAAAATTGATATTTGTAGATAATTATCATTCTTCTCTTTTCAAAATATTTGATGTTGGTAAATAATTATACACGTGACTATTGATATAGTATAAAAAAAACTTCAAACTATACCATATTAAATAAATATTATATGTGTCCAATTAAATTACTCCTAATCTATTTTATAGTAGATTTTGTTATCGCATTAAAATGAAAACTCAAATTTGAACCACTAGATCAGACAACATTAATCTTTTATTAAAACATAGGTGCAATCAACCCAATAACCTCCAAATTTGACGTTTACAAATTGACAATCCGTCATCTACAAATTAAAATTACAAATTCAATACAAATTCATTCGGCAATAAGCTTAATTAATACATAAGATATTTTTTTGAAGTATAAACTATATATATGCAATCACATATGTTATATATGCAAGAAATAGCATGGACCGCTGGAAGAAGTACTATGGACCGCCCACCTGCATACACGTGGGCGGTCCATGGTACATTTACCAGAGGTCCATGGCTTTATGTGTAAAATGTGAGTTCTTTCACCCAAAAAAAAATGATAAATTAACAAAACATGCAATTACTACAAACATACAAACAATAAACAGACAATATGTATCTTAAAATTACCTAAAAATATATTATCCATAGGTAAAACCATCATAAATAACATCTAAAACACAATGGACCATGGACCTCTGGTAAAAGTAGCATGGACCGCCCACGTGTGCGTTGCGCACACGTGGGCGGTCCATGATACATTTGCGAGAGGTCCATCCATAAATATGTTTTTAGTGGTATATAGAAGACAATTACATGATTTATATCTTCAATTTGATCCTTTGGACGACATATACTAGGAGAAATTGATGGGAATCGAGAGAAAAATACTTGTGGGAGGTCTATATAAGTGTGTAAGAATATATTTATGAAATCAATTTAAATATGTAAGTGTGTAAGAATTGTGTAAGAATTGTTGAAATCAATGTACTTTTAAATATTTAAAAAACCAAATGGACATTTTTAACATGTAACTTCATGTTTTGGATATTTTTGACATCCAAAATTTTAAAATGGGCATTTATACTAATTAACACAAATATAATTCGAATTTGAACTTGTTTTGTGAAAAAGCTCATTCAAGTATTATATTTGAAAGTTGTAAGAAAAGCTCATTAGACATTGATTAGAATACTTTTGTAAGCTTATCGAGTCAAACTGTCACAAAATAAATAAACTTATCGAGCTTGATTTTGAGGTCGTCAATATATTTAAATATTATATATATATATTTTGTTAAGTAAATAAAATATGTAATGTGAGAAGTTCAAGTGATGGACATTACGCCAACGGTATACCAAAGTGGCGCCAAAGCTTATCTTTTATAACTGGATGAGCAGATTTTACAGTAAAGAATAGAGAGAGAGTGAGAGAGGCGCCAAAGCAACATCCAACCACAGCTATGTCCCTTTCTCTCTCATCCTTCTCTTTCTCTCTCTACAAACCCAATCCCCTCCATTCGACACTGCTCTCCAGATCCACTGACCTTTTAGCCCGCGCTTCCTCATCAACTGCTCCCGGTATCAACTTCTCCTCTCTCGAATCCGCCATTGCTCAGGTTCCTTTTTCTTCCTCTCCTTTTTTCTTTAATTACACACTAGTACCAATTGCTAATTCATTCCACGACTTTTATATCTGAACTGCTTCGATTTAATTCTTTTTTAATCGATTGCTATTGCTGTTTGTCTGAATGCAATGATTTCTAGACCTGCTATGGACTTTTTTGATCTACAAATACACCCAGAAATAATCAATTTTTTGAATTAAGATAGTCTAGTACTTATCAAAAAGTTGTATGGCAATTGCATTATATTGATTTTAAATGTTTCTTTTTATATTATGCAGCGTGTCTGATAACATGACGACTGTTAGAGAGGAAAAACGATTTTTACTAAATAAGGAGGTTTAATTCAAATGACAAGTTTGAGGTTTTGTTGAATCAGATCACGAAATATGGATCTCGTCCTCATTCACCAACTTGTTATTCATACCATATCCAAAAATGTACATTAACAGATTGCTTTCATGTGCTTAAGTTTTGGCCAAGTACTAATCCTAATGAGCATAGTGAAAATACCATGGGCTGAGCATCGCCTGCAGACGTAGTCGAAAGACGAACTATGTAAACAAATCTCGCTCATTATTTTTCGTGATTGCTTGCGTGTATTAATTCTCAACATGTTTTTCTCAATTGTAAATGAAATGAGGGGTTTGCAATAGATTTAGTGTGTGTAAAGGAAGATATAAGGATTAAGGAATGGAGTCTCACTAACAGGACAAATGGTTGTGTTTGCACAAACAAATATGATTTATTTATCGAGTACTTTGTATTATATATTTGTATGTTCTCTGCAGAAAGACAGTGATGGAGTGAGAGAGGCACTTGATCAGTTGAGGGAGGCTGGTTGGGCCACAAAATGGAGTTCTCAACCATACATCTCGCGTCGTACAGTGAGTCGAAAATTTCTAACTCCTCCCCTCCCACGTGCTGCTCAAATTTTATTTAGATTTCCCTACCAACCATTTTCCATCTCAGACATCTCTCAGGGAGCTGACTACTTTAGGACTAAAGAATGCTGAGAATCTTGCTATTCCTAGTACTAGAAACGACGTAAGCTCAATGAAATCTTTATGTCTAGTTCTACTTCTTACAGTATAGCTGTTTATTTGATTTTCTTTGTCTCAAGACTTGGAAACGAACTTTTCTTTGTGTGTATTTTGAGTTGATTTTGTTCAGTGATGCAGGCAGCTTTTCTCTTCACCGTGGTTGGCTCAACTGGATTTTTGGGTATTCTTGCTGGCCAGCTTCCTGGGGTAGCTTTTGCTAACCTCCTTTTACGTTCTTCGTTTCTTTGCTTGTTCTTCGTGGCACGATATTGCAATTATGTGAACTTTGAGGCTATTGACATTTGTTAATTTTAACCAACTCCCTTGTTTCTCAGGATTGGGGCTTCTTTGTGCCATACTTGGTTGGAAGCCTTTCTTTAGTAGTCCTTGCTATAGGGAGCATCTCCCCAGGGTAAGTAGTCGAACATCTCCTTGTTTCAGAGGAATCTATAAATCTTAACTAGTTAGTTTCTAGAGACACACTGAGCAAACATCTTTGACTGTTGAATGATTGCTAGTTAGTTGCTTATCTTTCTTTTCATCGTCATGTTGTATAGATACGTGTGTCATACTTAATGAATGATTTCATGTTATAATCTGCATTTTCTGTGGACGTAGGCTGCTTCAGGCTGCAATCGGAGGGTTCTCTTCGTTCTTCCCAGATTACCAGGAGAGAATTGCTAGGCACGAAGCAGCTCATTTCTTAGGTATATTAAATTGTGAAATCATACTCTTCCAAGAAAATTACACCATACCTCTCTTATTGTTGGTTTGTAGTAGATTTGATTCATGAAAGTTGTATACACAAAATACACACACACAGAGACACACATAATTTAGCATGCAGATTTATGAATTCAGCTGTGGCTCAACTCTGAAGTTCATAACACACTTTGAGCATATATATATGTGTGTGTACTATTTGTGCCTCTGTTCCGGTTGAGATGACTATTGTGTTGCAGTTGCTTACTTGCTTGGCCTCCCCATCCTCGGATACTCACTGGATATTGGGAAAGAGAATGTGAATCTCATTGACAAGAGGCTCGAGAAACTCATCTACAGTGGACAGCTTGATGCCAAGGAACTAGACAGGTTTCAATAATACTATCAGCAAATTGATCTCAGTTTTCTAGATCTCCTTTTCTCCTAACATCTAATCCAATTTCTGATGTCTAAAACTCCTTCCCTAAACAAATTTCTATTCATAATCATATTCAAAATTCCAAAAAAAAGGAACGAAGAAATTACAAAGTGATGAACTAAATTTTCTTTCACTCCTTCAAGGCTGGCAGTAGTAGCAATGGCTGGACTGGCTGCAGAAGGTCTCCATTATGACAAAGTCATCGGCCAATCAGCAGATCTTTTCTCCCTACAGGTTCGTTTTCGGCCTCAAAATTTGATAAACCTTGCACTTGTACATTTAATGAAAACTTTCCAATAGCTCCCTGAGCTGCGACTTACACAAGCATGCATGCATTCTCTAGAATGAAGATGTAACTAATGTTCAAATAATTGTTTCAGAGGTTCATCAACCGGTCTAAGCCTCCGCTGAGCAAAGATCAGCAGCAAAACCTCACACGATGGGCGGTACGTAATTTTGCCTTTTTATTCAAAGCACACAAACACACACACACATATATATAGTGATTTGTTTTTGAATAAATTAATGATGCATTAGCGCATGCAGGTTTTGTTTGCTGCATCGTTGATTAAAAACAATCGAGCAGTACATGAAGCTTTGATGGCAGCAATGTCGAACAAGGCGACAGTTGTTGAGTGCATAGAAGCAATTGAGAAGGCATGAGTGACATAATCTCAGCAGAATATAATTACTTTTTTGAGTCGAGGAAAATAGTGTGTAAATATATATGACCCAACTAGAGTTTTTATCGGATCTTTTATATTTGATCCGACCCACATTTATTCGTTTTGCAAGGATATGAGCTCGTTGTCGAAATTGTGATTAAATCGTATCTTATTGGAAATTCGGCACATTTATATGTCAAAATCTTGCTTACCCATATTGAAGGTACAAAAATATGCTATTTATCGAATTGTGATCAAACCGAACCATAATTATCTTGTGATCAAACCGAACCATAATTTAGTTTGATAATTAGAACATATGTCATCTCAACCGGAACGAGGCACAAATAGTAAGCATGTTATGATAATTATGGTTCGGTTTCATAATTCAGAATCATAATTGAATCATGTTATGATAATTTACGGTTTGAAATCGAATTGTATAGAGCAATTCTGAATCGTCATTTAACTTTTGAGATAAACAATATTCTTCTATTTGTTAATTTTAAAATTATGGTGATTACAAAATAGTGTCTTTGGTAAAAAAAAAAAAATTCATTATTAATCTATTCATAAATTTTATGTCATTATGATATATAAAAAATCACTTTTTATAATATAAAATAAATTGAATTAAATAAAAATAGTTGAAATTATGGTTTGTAATTATCGATTCACAATTATGAACGTTTGGAATTGTAATCGAACGTTAACTCAACATGATTACAATTTGAAATTATAATTATTTTTCAATATTCCCCTAACTTTTGGGACAAATTCTCAACTATACCATTTTTGGGAATGAGGCCCACGTCAGCATTAACTTAAAGTTCTAATAACAAGAAAAAATTTATTCAAATTTCTGAGCTCCAACTTGTAATTTAAGATATGTAGAATCAATTTATTTATTTTCCAATAAATTATATACGTATCATTTTAATTTAAATGATTGAATATAGTTAATAATCTCAAAATTTTATATACTTTCAAATTTCTAATTTTTTGCTTATGAATTTTCATTTTTTAGAATCAATTAATCACATTATTTGCGAGCGTATTAACTCCGCTTGTCATGAACGGGTGAACGTTTTAAATACTCTTATTTAATATTCTTCTGTCATCGTATCATTTTAATTTGCATGATTGTATATGGTTAATAGTCTCAAAATTTTATACACTTTCGATTTTTTAATATTTTTTTTATAAATTTTCAGTTTGACTATTAATTTATGATTTTACCTTTTTTTTCACGACCACCCTTTTTCAATGATCAAGTTCAAGTTGGAAGGTGTGATTATGTAACATTTTTTATTTTATATTGACATATACATTAAAATAACACATTAGATCCTACATAGCTTAAACTTGATCAAATAAAATTGATACGAGAAAAATAGAAAAAAAATATAAATTGATATATTGATCAAACTGAATAATTATGACTTTTTTTGAAACTATATTAAATTTATTGCAATTAACCTTTATATATACTGAAGTAGATATCGTAAAACCAACAACTAGGAACAAGTCTTTTCCCATTAATTTCAATAATAAAAAAAGAAAGTACTAGTCTTTACTCTTTACAATGCCTTCTATTTTTAAGATATCATTACTTTTAATACTTAACTCTAACGAAGTAAAAATAAAATGCAACAGAGATAAATGGGAAGTACGTGCGTACGGACATGCTAATTATGGTGTTTGTGAATTCCCAAGAGTCGCATATATGTTCGAGAATATTTTATATATAGAGGCATGCACACTTTAATTTCAATTTCAGATTTATGTGTTTATTCGAATATATATGTTTGTTTAATAAGATAAAACCTTAGCACCACAACTTTTTAGATAATCCCTTTTCACTTTTGTAGTTGCTTCTTATATAGTATCGAATGATAGGGTTGGCTCTGCAAAATCATGAGAAAGATTAATCACATAAATATTTTTTATTACTTAATTCCTTCGTGTATTAAAAAAAAAGACAGATAACATCAACTACATATATAGAATTGGATACTCCACAAGTTGTCTTGATATTACATCTGTCTATATCATCAAGATTTGTTTTTGTTTTTGATGTCAGTTGTGTGAGTCACTTGATACAAGTACACTTATTATGCCTCATTGTGTTTGGGGATTAGAAATGAAAATAAGCACTTAGTTGTTCTCCACTCTAAAAAGAGTGATACACTTATTTCTGACACAATTATTTAGAAAAATATAGAAATTAATGTAATAGTTATAAAGATGGTAGAGTCTAAAATTACCTTTTGCTATTTTGAATTGGGATACATTTATTGAGACAATTCAAAAAGAAAAGTGTGTCATGTTTAACGAAATATATTGAATACTTTGAAAGCTATATATAGTAATAATTAAAATTAAGATTGTTTTCGAGATTTCATCGATCAAATTAATCCTTGCTTCTTCTCTATGTGCAGAGTGGAACGTGCAAATTTACTGAAGACTAATTATAACACAAACGTTGGATCATTGCATAGAGTGTGTTGTGGGGGAGTCGGCACATGCTTTAATTTTTTTTATAGTGTGTTTTTAATGAAAAATTAATCAACAAAATATTAAGTGTTTTATAAAATAATATTAAAAAATAATGAATATACACTTCAGTAAATGACCTGAACTGATAATAAAAATACAATATTCGTGTTGTGACGGAAACAGTAGTTGTTCCCAATGGCAGATCCACAACTAATGAAGGAAGGGATTCCCAACCAATTTGTTTAATGTATTTTATACTTAAAAAGAAATTATAAATTTATCGATATCTTTATAAATATTTATATTAAAATTTCTACTATCAATTTAAATTATAGTAAAATTTAAATTTTTAATTGATACATCAAAATTCAACCGTACTAACAATTTTTTCTGGGTCCGCAAGCTCACATGTTCTTTTAACGTTTCTGATTCCTAAACATACACTGTGGTGAGTGGGAATTCTATTTTTTAAAATTATGAGATGAAACATTATCGTTAATTGGAGGGTATCTTCCCATGTTAAGTACACGTGTTGGAAAATATAATCATAAACAAAAGAAAGAGAGAAAAATTATATAAAAAAAGATATTCCCAAGAATAAGAAAAAGGAAATCTTTTAGCCCAATGTGCTATCTGCAAATCATTCCAAATTTCCAATACATGCAACCTTATCATATATAGAAAGTAAGAGAGAGATCAAATTAAAGGCAGCATATTTCTTGAAATGTCTAGATTGGACAGCATCTTTCTGAATCTTTATCTCTTCAATATATATAGCAACCTTAACAACACTCAAAGTAGATCAACTACAAATTAAGCATTACAATATTAGCTTCTCTATATTGTCCCACACATACACACACAAAAAACAAAAGAATCTACAAATTAATTTCATAAGATGAATACCATTATGAAATTAGGAAGTGAAAGTCCAGTGGTGATATTCAGCAAGAGCAATTGCTGCATGTCGTATACGATCGACACGCTGATTCGTGGTTACGGGGCGAACCCTAAGATTTATGAGCTCGACCGGCTTGCTGAGGGGAATGAGATGGAGAAGGATTTGATGGCGTTAGGGTGCAACCCTAGCGTGCCGGCGGTGTTCATAGATAAGGTGTTTGTTGGTGGCTCGAATGAGATCATAAGCCTCAAGATTAGGGACCAACTCAAGCCCTTGCTCATCAAGGCCAAGGCTATATGGATATAGTACTGAGGGAGAAAGAGTAATAATAATTAATAAGTTCAGTTGTAAGATGCTACTAATGTGTTGCAACTTCTTGATTGGCCTAGCTGGACTGGACCATTATAACTTTAATTATAGGTCAGATTTTGAGCATAATTATGAGTTTAGCGTTAGTATATTAGTAAGTGTGGTACTTCTTCTCCCTTTAACATGAGAAGATGTGATATATATTTATATATTTATATGCTTGAAAGAGTTGAATGTATCCCAACTGTTAGTGTGTCCTCATCTGTGATGAATTTGTAGTTTGATTTTTAATTCATAATACACAGAAACTACCACATTTAATGAATTCAATTTAGATAATTAGGAATGTTAATTATAAATAGTCTTATGTATTTATTTAATAAAAATAGTGCTAATATTTAAACTAGTGAATAATAGTAAATAGGTACAAACTTAATAATATTTAAATTATAGTCAATTATGTACGAATATATCTTGCTCTTCTTACCTAATGATAACTAAAGTGGTTAAAATTAAAATATTTGTTCTAGATATTCCAAAGAAATATTAGTTCCTTCCTCATGCAAATGGGATGGAGTGCCCTATATTTGTGTTTTATACTCCATGTCCCTAATTTGTATGTTATTTTTTTTTATTTTAATTTATACGATTTAGTTTAATTAATTTATATATAATTTTAAGATTCATCCCACCTGAATAGAGTATATATAGTCTAATTTTTACAAATAATTGTTAATTATGATTCATTATATCATAAATATTAATTCACATGATCAATTTAATTGTGGAACATAAAATGTGAAACACTGAATCTCATCTCTTCATGACACGAGACAATTAACGTAGAAAACAAACGCTCTTCGTACGAAGAAAAAAGCAAAAGTTTATTGTGAAAATATCAAGTGTATCGTCCAACATGACAAACTTAGTATTCATATACCTAAATAAACCATAACTAATCCTAAATCTAATGGGATACGATATATTATCTAATAGGATAAGATATATATTTAATAGGATAAGAAATATCTAAACATATCTGACTAGAAATCAAAATAAAAATAAAATAAAATTATCGAACATACATATTGGATAACCACTAAATTTGAGCTTGAGAACCCATACGTCAGAGCAAAGGGGTGAGTCTTATTCGTCTCGCCGTTTTGCTTTTGTAAAGAGGCTTTTTTTAGTAGCATTAATTTCGAGCCCGAAATAAAAAGTTATGATTGTTTGTTTCGATTCTTGCCGACAATGACTCTTCTATCAATCAGTAACCTCATGTAGTCGTCCGCCACTTGTATTAAATCACTTCATCATGATTCATGAGTAATTCTCGTATAATCGATCAGTACTAAATCAAAGTTAGATTCACACAATTTACAAGATTAATTTGACTGAAAACCACATAAATTAGTCTCAACTGATCATCGATCTCATGTCTAAATTAATAGTCGACAAAATCTTGAAGAAAAGCGACACGCCAACCTAAGGCCAGCATACGGCCGCAGCGTAGTCTCGGAGCTGGCAGCAAAAGATCGGCGGCGTGCTAGCAAGGGCCATTGGAATCTTAGTTTGGGTGTGTTTAATTTAGGACTTGAGATTAAGTAGCTAGTATATACATGTAGTTAGGGTAGCTGAGGTGATGCGTATGCAATTTTACATTGACAAAGCTAAATTAAGTTGTAGACACATATAGGCTGTGGAGGGTATATAATTACCCTACGCTTTTTATCTTCTGCATGCCTAAACTACAAAAATGCATAAAAGTTGTATGTTCATATTCCAAATACTTCATACTCCTTGCACCTCTTCCATCATATGTACTATATATATAACAATTACATTAATAGGAAGTCAAAATTAGTGTGTGTATATATATATATATATTCTCATCACGTTTGTCATCAATACTTTGACCACCAAAATAGAAAATAACAAAGAGGGAAAATATATTCAAAATGTGTAACATTATATATAAAGAATAAGTAGCCCTAACAATAACAAACTAAACATTCTCAAGATTAATTATTCACCAATCGAATAATTAATCCCATTTGTTATATCTTCTCTTTTCTCCAAATAAAAAACCCCATTTAATTAATTTTCTCAACGAACCCGCCATCTCCCGACCCGACTCGACCCTCCATCGTCCCTTCTTCGCCCAAAATATAAAACACGAACGCCACCCTCAGCTACCATCTCCATATCATCCGAGCCTCACGAAGAAAATACTCAACTCGGGCCCCGTGTTCCCATCGGGGCTCACCATGTACAGCGTCTCCGAGTCCTTGGACCCCACTACACGGTCGAAGTGAGCCCGCATGTAGGCCATCTCCCCGTCGGGCCCCTCCGCCTCCGATCGCCCGGGGAGGACCCCTGCCCCCATTGAAACTGCCCGGAGCAACTCCATCACCTGCAAATCTTCCTCGCTCGCCTCCCGTTTCACGGCGTACCCGGTCTTCTTGCCATTGCAGAACATCGTCCATAGCGGCTCCTCCAGCAGCTCCGGTGACGCTGCGGGCGACGGACGCTTCTCGCACTCCAGGGCGATCCGGACCATTCCTACCCCCATCTCCCGCTGCAGCACCGACGTCTGCATCGCCAGCTCCACCACAGCCGTCGGCAGCGTTTGGGGGTTCTCCTGTATGGAGAAGCTCACTCGCCCCTTCCGGTAACCGAAGAGCGTGCCGGTCACGCGCACGCCGGTGGAGATGCGGATGTCGGGGAGGCTGCCGCTCCCCGGAAGCGTCGGTATTCGGCACGTGGGGGTGATGATGGGGAATGATCGGAACACATTGCGGAACACTCGTAGAACTCTTCCTTGCTTCGACTTCTTCTTCCCCGTGGGTTGTAGGAGGGTCAGGGCGGCGGATATCGGCGGCGGAGGTGGTGGAGAAGGATCGACGGAGGTGGTGGTGGTGGTGGTTGTTTCCGTGGGGTCTTCCATGCATCACCAGATCAACAATGAGATGGTGATGCGGACCATGCCATATATATGTGTGTGTATATATATGAGAGCGAGACAGAGAGAGAATGGCGCTGGTGGTTCTTGAATAATGCGGCGGAGGCGTTGATTGAGGGCGGCGGAGATTGGGATCGGAAGAGGTGGTGGTGGAGGTTGATAAAAAATAGAGAAAAGTTAGGACGATGAGGATGAATGTGTGGAATAGTTCTAAAGGGTGCAATTGTGCAAATACTATTTAGTGTTTATAAGGAGGTGATTTTGGACCATCGAGATGTTGCATGCATTGTAATTAGTTATGATATATAGGTGAGGAATATGTGTGACGTGTGATGTTGTGGATTAGTACACGTGGCGTTCTTGAATGGGAAATGAAAATTGCGGTTTGTAATAAAGGAAAAGGAACTAGATTTTTGGGAACAAGTCCTCCAATGTATTCGGATCTAGGAACTATGAGAAGACTATGAATTTGAGTACTATACATATACATTTATGATGTTAAATCCATCTATATAAATTAGTTTTCATTTCATGGTTGAGATTAATCACATATTCGCATTATTTTTTTTGGGCTATTATAGCTTTTCCGATGTTGTTAGGAAGCATTGCGTATTGTAAGATGATTTGTACAATTAAATAAAATTGTTATAAGACGCCAAATTATATACTTTCATATATGACTCAATTTAGCATTTTACGCTGTAATCTATCTATAGAATATACAATCTGTTCATTGGCCTATTCGTCCCTCATAAAATAAATAGAATTCTAAACTTATAGCTCATAATTAAGATTTCTATTCAAAATTAAAGGAGTTTTCTTTTGGTATAAGTAGAATTCAAATCTTTTATTGTATAATGATGTGATATCTCATATTGTATTAATAAAATTATGACATGTCACATGATTAATGTAATAACAGATATTATATCATTAAACAATAGATGATCTCATTCGGCCATAACTACGATACAGTTTGGAATTACTACAACTTAATGGCCAATTAGGCAATTACCTAGTTCTGAGTAGGGGTGTAATCGAACCGAACTGAACCGAATACTGTCAGGCTCGAGTTCGGTTCGTTTAAAAATTTAAAGGTTCGAGTTCGGTTCGAGTTCTAAAAATCAAGCTCGAGTTCAGTTTGATAAATAAAAATCGAGCTCGAATTCGGTTCGAGTTCGGTTCGTTAATTATTCGATTTAATAGTAAATTCGAACCCGAGCTCGAACTTGGCTCGAGTTCGAGTTCGTTAAAAAGCTCGTTTATTAAATTATTTTGTTAATATATATATTTTTATATTAATTTGATAAGTTTGTGAACTAGTTCGTATATAAAGTTCGCGAACTATTTGAAGGTTGGCTCGTTTATTAAGTTCGTGAACAAGTTCGTTTACAAAGTTCGCGAACTATTCGAAGTTCGGTTCGTTAAGGCTCGAATTCGAACATGTTCGCGAACTTTTCGAACCGAATATTATTAGGTTCGAGTTCGGTTCGTAAAAATATTCGAGCTCGATTCGAGGCTCGAGTTCGGTTCGTTTAGAAAATGAACTTTTATCGAACGAATTTTTAACGAACCGAACTCCGAATAGTTCGTGAATAGTTTGGTTCGCTTACAGCCCTAGTTCTGAGTACTAAAAAGAGGATGTAGTTGACATTAACTACAAATATAGGGGTCCATAAGCTATTTCCACTTTTTTATAGAAGTTAACGCTAACGGCCTCTCTCTTTTCTTTAATATATTTTGGGTTCCACACGACACAGACGCTTTTGCCACTCGTCCTCTTCTGCCTTTCAACTCACCAACTGCTTCTCTCTTTTCAATTTTCTCTCAAATTCTTTCCCCCTTCCCACCGCCCCCTCTCTCTCTCGATTCCACATAGAAGAAGCTCAAGATCCTCGGTGGTCGTTTAGCGGAAGAAATGGTAGATTTCGGGGAGGAGTTGATAATAGAGAGCTGCAGAATCCCATGGCTAATTTGGATCCAACTTCTTATTACCATTCTCTTTGTTCTTCTCCTCTTTTTTGGGTTCGCCGCCTTTACTTACGAGGCCTCTACTAGCTCCGCCGCCGAACCGCTAGCTGGTGGCGGCGCCGCCCCTTCGGCCGCCTACCTCAACAACTCCGCCTCTCCAAATGGAATAATCACGGTTCGTTGATATTGTATTATTGTTGTTAGTTACCACGCATTTCTGTTATTTGAAAATAGCGGCAGAGTTTAATTGGTGGATTTGATAAATAATGTATGTTTGTTTAGTTAAATTGGATTATCTGACTGCATTACGATGTAATTGTGCCTAAATTGAGTGTTTTTTTTCCCAATGCAAATAGAGTTTATTGAGATTATAGGAACGAACATTTCTTGGAGTGCAGATGATTTTGGAGCTTGATTGCGTCATGCTTAGCTGCTTGCTCTGAAGATTAAATTGCTTGTGTTCTAATGTAACTTATTATTCTTTTGACCTTTTTACTCTGTTTTCTTTAGCATTTTCTCAATTCTTCTACACTTCCTCTTCATTATTGTGGGGTGGCTACAAGCGTGGGGGCAGGTAGGGTGGGTTTTTCCGTGATCAAGATTCAAAATCAAGACCTTGACTTATTATTCTCTTGTTCTTTACTTGGTGTCTTACTCATGACAAGTTAAAAAAAAGGGTAGGATTTTTGAGATTGCTTCAGCAACCAGCATAGTTATTAGGCTCTGTTTTTTTTCTTTTTTTTTATTGTTTCATTTCAGATTGAAGTAAAAGGTAAATTTTTATTATAATTTATTTATAAGTGTTTTTTGATTTGCTAAGAGAGTAAAATATGAATAATTGGAGTTCTAAATGTGGAAAACATGGTTCAGCATGCTTTGATTGGAGATCGCAACAGATTAATATTTGCTACCTAACTATGTAAAATCAAAATCAACATCTTAGCTCACGCCTAAATCCTTGTACTGGCAGGTGGAAGACGAGCGGGGCACAGGCGAAGCGGGGACAAGTGGAGGATCGAGCAGAGAAGAGGAAGACGGGTCGTCTCTGAAGGATACCATGTTTCTTAGCATTTTCCGACATCCAATACACCCTTGCAACTATTTTGGGTTGGCAAAACAGGCATTTTTCAAGTGTTTTGGGTTAGATAATAGCTCGGAGAACTCCAGAAATCGAGAACATGAGAAACGTGACTGACTTAAGTTTGATAACAGTGGCCTTTTCTTCTTTGTTAACAATGCAGGGAAGGAAATCTTTGAAGCTCTAATGCAGAGAGAACCAAATTACTAAATGGGCTTCTTTGTAGCATAGTCAAAATCCAGTTCTTTTGCGTAGTCGGAGCGAATGCCTGCTGTTATATTGGCATTTTAGGGGGGGAAATGGAAACAAGTTTCCTCTTATGCACCATCGTGAAGTGTATTAGCAAACAAGTAATCCAATTCTTATTAGAAATAATCGAAACTAGGAGCTTCTAGCAAGAACCAGACTACCTCGATCTATTTTTGTACTGATGAACTCTACTCGACTAAACCTACAAGACATTGGACGAGAAACAAACCAAATCACATAAAAGAAACGAAAACAGTGCAAGTAAATGACAGAACGGATTAACAACCTCATAAAGATCAAATGTCAAGAGAAATGCATGTTGCAATGGCAAATAAGGAGTCCCACTGCCATAAACTAGAGTATGTACAAAGGTAATATGAACTAGAATCTGGATTATGCCTTTCGAGAAGTGAAGTAGTTAAGGAGCATTTTAGAATACCGGGATAGAGCGAAGAGCATCTGCATGACTCCACGGCCTTTAATCATGCTTTCCCTCATGCCCCGTGCAGTTCTAGCTAGAACCGGGTCAGCTATTCGTGCTCCCATTGGAGTGACCTCCTGCATGGATACTATTTAAGTAAAGATTAAACTTCACTACTTCAAACTATGTTGAAACGGAAAAATGAACATGAAAACCCAAATTATATATCAACCTATTGGTTTCATGCTTGTCAAACGCCTCAGACTTTCTTCTGCCAAACGAACAGCCCGAATAGAACTTCTAACTCCCTGTGTTATTTCTTGACTATAAACGAGAAAATATGTGTACATAAGCGTGATAAACCATAATGATTCTGTATTTCAAGAAGCCCTAAGTTAAAAAAGTACCAACCCAAGGTCACTGAGCTCCATTGTCAAGTCACTGATCTCCATCCCAGATAATCGAACAGCAGCCATAGTGTCAGGGAGCTCTTCCCTCGTGGTATACATTAGTTTCTCCAACGACTCTGCAGCTCTCTTGAAGGCCTTCAACGAATCTTATGAACATTAATCAGCAGACAGCATATGCATGAAACATGGGATAGTAGCATGTAATCTAATGCAACCCGTATCAGAGTTTTTTTAGGAAGAGAATAATGCATTTTCCAACCATTGCCTGAAAATTAGTACTATCATACTTGAACCTCAGTTCTTTACTAGCAGTCAACATAAACGTTCATTGCTTGTAATTTTTCAGAAAACTAATCCCCTATCAAGCACGTGAAATTTACAATCCGCTGATGATTTTACGGAATAATAATGATGAGGAAGAGAAAGATCACATACCAGAAGGGCTGGGATTGCAGCACAAAAGAGCCATGTTGCAGAAACTGCTGCCTGTAAATGGACACCAAATTAATACTAATGTATTATGAAACCAATCACATCATAAATGAAAAAATAGAAGAAAAAAGCTGCTTCACCATAAGAGTGAAACAGACCGATTCGATAGAAGAATCCTAAAAATTAATAAATTCAACAAAATCAGTGAGTATTCTGAGCTTTAGTAATTCAGGTAGAAGTAATTCGAATCGAACACAGTGAGCTTACACAGAGAGAGAAAGAAAGAGTACGGCGAAGGCGGCGAAAGTGAGGACTTGGATGTGGCGGTGAGAGAGGGTCGAGTGAGAGGGGATCCGACAGTGGAGGTGAGGTGAGAGGAAACGGAGGGCTCAGATGAGACATTATCGACGGAGAGAAGAGTGAAAGAAGCGAAACGGCGGGGAGCGGCGGGGAGAAGAGACCACGCCGGCACCACCGACGCAGTAGGAGCGGAGCGCTGCCGGATTTGAGGACTGCGACCTCAACGCATTGAACATCTCCGACCAACACAGATGATTTGGTTTGTGTGGGAGCTTCAGTTCTCGCTTTCTCCCAATATACTCGCTTTCCAACAGATGTCGCAAACACTACAAAGATTTTGTTACTTAATGAACATACACCTCATTAATCATCAATATCAATTTAGCCCGCCCCGACGAAGCCCGTCCAAGTCCAACCAGATGACGTTATGGGCCGGACTTGGGCCAAAATCACAAGTCCGATGAGTAGGTTTGGGGCAATTTTTAGGCCCGACATATCCAGGCCCGCCCAAGCCCCCGACATTATTATATTTAATATATAAACTAAAAATATAAAATAGTATAAATATTATTATTGTTGGAATGGTTCGATCAAAGCTATGCATGAAGTCGAGCTGAAGAAGATTCAGAGGTTATGTGAAGATGGAGGTCGTTTTGCAATTATGTCTAAGTTGTGAAGTTAGTTGCAAAAGGCGGATTGATCTGAGCCGTTGATCTAATCTTTCGGTCCAGATTGAATCTGATGATATGGAGTTAGTTAGGTATAACTAACTCGAGTCTTCTTCTTCTCCAAGTCAATTTTGAGCTCGGTTTTTTTTTATCAGAGAGAGAGAGATATTGTATAATTGTTTTTCTTTCTCGTTTTTCGAAGTTCGATCTTAATAAAAAGAAGATACACCTTGACCCGTGGAAGTAGGCCAAGTGCCGAACCACGTAAAATTACGTGTTCCTTGTGTGTGTGCGCCGATCTTAGTTCTTGTTTGATTCTTTATTGTTTCAGTGCGTTTTCTCAACAATTGGCGCCGTCTGTGGGAAGCGAGTTCCACGAGGAGGCATCGTGATAGATCTTTCTGATTTTGGATGTGACCGGAGAAGCGCAGGATCGCGGCGATGTCTGCTCCAAGGATGGAGACCGAAAAATTCACGGGCAAGAACGATTTTGGGTTATGGCGCATCAAGATGCGTGCGCTGCTTACGCAACAAGGATTGGCTTCTGCCTTGAAGGAGAGCGATGGATCATCATCTTCAACAGCTCCAGTGAAGGGTGATGATAAAGATAAGGAGAAGGGCGTGACGGTTACGGCAGAGGAGGAAGCCAAGATCGCGGATATCAAAGAAATGACTCATAGCTTGATCATCCTCTGTCTCGGTGACAAGGTTTTGAGAGAAGTAGCCAGGGAGAGATCAGCTGTAGTAGTATGGGCCAAATTGGAGTCCATCTACATGACAAAATCTTTGGCGAATAGGCTGTACATGAAGCAACGCCTCTATTCATTCAAGCTCGTTGGAGACAAACCACTTGAAGATCAACTGGAGCAGTTTAACAAGATCGTTGATGATCTTGAGAACATCGAGGTGAAAATCGAAGATGAGGATCAAGCCATTATTCTCTTGAATGCACTTCCTTCCTCATATGATCATTTAAAGGATGTCATGCTATATGGCAGAGATAGTGATATCTCAGTGGAGGAGGTTCAATCTGCTCTTAAGGCAAAGGAGTTGCAGCGGTTATCATCCATAGCTCACAAGCAAGAACCTGCTGGAGAAAGCTTGACAATCCAGTCAAAATTTGACAAGAAAAAATTCAAGAAAGGCAATGCTACATCCCAGAAAGGAAAGCCACAACAACAATTCAAGAAGAAGGAAGCTTCTGAGTAAGATAACAATAATTGTTTTCACTGCAAGAAACCAGGGCATTGGAGAAGAGACTGCCCGGTGTGGAAGAGGAACCAGAAACTCTACAACAAAAAGGAAAAGCAGCCTGAAAAATAAGGTATGGATCAGTGTGATCTTGCTGAGGTATTAAATGTTGTTGAGTATGATGTTGGCACACATTGGGTGTTAGATATTGGTTGTTCTTTTCACATGTGTCCTAATGAGAATTGGTTTTATAAGCTTGATGTTGGGAGGGCAGGTACAGTGCTACTGGGAAATAATCAGCCTTGTTATGTTAAAGGTGTTGGTAGTGTGAAATTCAGAATGCATGATGGTTCTTACAAGATCTTACTAGATGTGAGATTTATTCCTAGTTTGAAAAGAAATCTCATATCTCTTGGACAACTACAAGAAAATGGATATGATTATCATTCTGTCAAAGGTGGTGTGGTTGTTAAAAAGCAGGGTAGAGTGGTGATGAATGGTAAAATGTATAGAAGTTTGTATTATCCACAGGGTGATACTGTGATTGGAGCTTGTAACTCTACTGTGATGAGTGGCTCTATCCTGTGGCACAAGAGATTGGGACATGCTAGTGAGAAAAGTCTGAACCAGTTAAGAAAGCAAGGTGTGATAGAGAATGATGAGATTTTCAGAATTGAGCAGTGTGAGCAGTGTATTCTTGGGAAGAGCACAGCTCTACCATTTAGTGAAGGTAAACACACTTCAACTGGTCCCTTGGATTATGCTTATTCAGATTTATGGGGACCTACTAAATCTGAGAGTTTGGGAAAAGAGAAGTTCTTCATGTCAATTATGGATGACTATTCTAGAAAATTGTGGTTGTATATCTTAAAGGATAAAATCGAAACTGAAGTAATGAGCAAGTTTTCTGGATGGTTGAATGAGGTGGAGAATGAAAATAGTTTGAAGTTGAAGTGTTTAAGGACTGACAATGGCCTAGAGTTTGTTTCTGGATTAATGACTGAGCTGTGTGAAGAAAGGGGAATTAAAAGGCACAAGACAGTACCAGGAACACCTCAACAAAATGGGGTGATTGAAAGGATGAACCGCACCATATTGGACAAAATTAGATGCATGCTGTTTGATGCAGGCAGGTCTAAGAAATTCTGGGGTGAAGCTGCAGCTACAGCAGCCTATTTGATAAACAGATCACCATCTTCTGTACTTAATGGTAAGACTCCTAATGAGTTGTGGTATGGGAGAGCACCTAACTATTCACACTTGAGAGTTTTTGGATGCAAGGCCTATGCTCATATTAGACAAGGTAAGCTAGAGCCTAGAGCACTGAAATGTGTGATGTTGGGATATCCTCAGGGAGTGAAGGGTTATAAGTTATGGTGCACTGAACTTGGAATGGGGAAAGTCATCATTAGTAGAAGTGTGGTTTTCAATGAGATACAGATGCCCTACCTCAAGTCTGCAAGTTCTTCCAATGATGTGCAGTTATCAGGTGGAGATGGTGATAGAGTCCAAGTTGGAGATCTACTAAAAAGGAATACTGAAGTTACAAGATTAGGTGGAGTTGGTGCTGAGAATCTAGATTCAGAAAGTGATAATGAGGATACAAATCATCAAGAAGAGGAAGCTGAAACTCCAGATCTCAGCAATTATCAACTAGCCAGAGACAGACAAAGAAGAAGTAATGTAGCTGCACCTCAGAGATACGGTCATGCAGAAATGGTGTATTTTTGCTTATGTACTGCAGAAGAGGTTGTGATTCAGGAACCTAAGACTTATTCTGAGGCTATGAAGGGTTCAGAAAGGATTAGATGGTTAAGAGCTATGAAGGAGGAGATGGATTCACTGGTCAAAAATGGGACTTGGGTTTTAGTCCCTAGAACTGAGACTATGAAACTTGTTACTTGCAAATGGATTTACAAAAAGAAGTTTGAGTTTGCAGGTGGCATTGAGAAGGTGAGGTTCAAGGCTCGTTTGGTGGCTAGGGGATTCACACAGAAGGAGGGTATTGACTACAATGAAGTTTTTTCACCTGTTGTCAAACATACCTCTATAAGGATTCTGCTCGCTATGGTTGCTCATTTTGACTTAGAACTTGAGCAGATGGATGTTAAAACAACATTCTTACATGGTGAGTTAGAAGAAGATATCTACATGGCTCAACCTGAAGGTTTTGTGCAATCTGGTGATGAGAAGAAGGTGTGCTTGTTGAAGAAAAGCATGTACGGACTTAAACAGAGTTCTAGGCAATGGTATAAGAAGTTTGGAAAGCAAATGGTGCAGATTGGTTTCAGTAAATCAGATCATGACAATTGTGTATTCTTAAAAGGGAAGTGAGGTGTTACTGTTGCTTACCTGTTATTATATGTTGATGACATGCTCATTGCCAGTAGAAGCAAAACTGAGATAAAGAGCATTAAGAGAGATCTCAATAGTTGTTTTGAGATGAAGGATCTTGGAGAAGCTAAGAAGATTTTGGGCATGGATATTATCAGAGACAGGTCTACAAGGAGATTATGGTTGACACAGAAAGATTATATCTTGAAGATGCTCAAGAAGTTTAAAATGCAGGAATCCAAGATCTTAGCTACACCTCTAGCTGTTCATCTTAAATTCTCTGATGCAGATAAGCCTAAGACTGTGAAGGAAAGGACATAGATGATGAGTGTGCCTTATTCAAGTCTTGTTGGCAGCTTGATGTACACTATGGTGTGTACAAGACCAGATATAGCTCATGCTATAAGTGTGATGAGCAGGTACATGGTGGATCCAGGCAAGTCACATTGGGAAGGTTTGAAGAAAATCCTGAGGTATTTGAAGGGCACAGCAGATTATGGGATTTTGTTCAAAAGGTGTGAGGATGAAATGGAGGCTTCTCTTGTTGGTTATACTGACTCTGATTATGCAGCTAATCTGGACAACAGGAGGTCTCAATCAGGATATGTGTTTAATCTCTATGGAGCAGCAGTGAGTTGGAAGTCACAGCTTCAACATGTGGTTGCATTATCCACAACAGAGGCTGAGTATATGGCAGCTACTGAGGCAGTCAAGGAGGCTATATGGCTGAAGGGAATGATTTCAGATTTGGATATTGTTCAAGATGTTGTGGTTGTGAAGTGTGACAGTCAAAGTGCACTATATTTGATGAAGCATCAGACATTCCATGAGAGATCTAAGCATATTGATATGAGGTTTCATTTCATCCGGGAAATTGTTGACAAGGGTGAAATTAAGATGGAGAAAGTATCAACGGATGAGAATGCTGCTGATATGTTGACAAAAGCTCTGCCCAGTTCTAAGTTTACTCATTGCTTGGAATTGGTTAGTTTGTCATCCCATGCTTGAGATGATGAGGGTTGCTGCTTCTGAATATTTAGAAGCAAAATGAGTTTTTCGGAGTTTGGTGCATCTTGTTTCTAAGTATGTTTGTTGATGATTCTAAGTTGGGTTGGTGGCTGGATCGAATCAGGTGGAGATTTGTTGGAATGGTTCGATCAAAGCTATGCATGAAGTCGAGCTGAAGAAGATTCAGAGGTTATGTGAAGATGGAGATCGTTTTGCAATTATGTCTAAGTTGTGAAGTTAGTTGCAAAAGGCGGATTGATCTGAGCCGTTGATCTAATCTTTCGGTCCAGATTGAATCTGATGATATGGAGTTAGTTAGGTATAACTAACTCGAGTCTTCTTCTTCTCCAAGTCAGTTTTGAGCTCGGTTTTTTTTTTATCAGAGAGAGAGAGATATTGTATAATTGTTTTTCTTTCTCGTTTTTCAAAGTTCGATCTTAATAAAAAGAAGATACACCTTGACCCGTGGAAGTAGGCCAAGTGCCGAACCACGTAAAATTACGTGTTCCTTGTGTGTGTGCGCCGATCTTAGTTCTTGTTTGATTCTTTATTGTTTCAGTGCGTTTTCTCAACAATTATTAGAATTAATATACAATAAATATAAATTAATATATATATTAAATAAGATATATAACTAAATAAATTTTGATTTCGTATTCATTTACATTTAAAAATATAATAAATGTTAAAATATATAAAATACAATTTAAAAATAATTAGATTTTTTTAATGCATTAAAAATAATATATATATATATATATAAATAATAATTTAAAAAATTGCAGGCGCGGAGCGAGTCCGCCCGATTTATATGGGCTTAGCCTTGTGCCTAATTCTCAAGCCCGACTGGATCATGGGCCTGACTCGGACCTGTAAATATAATCACGGGCCGGATCTGGACTTGGGGAAGCCCGGCCTGGCCAGATCCATTGCCATCCCTAATCACTAGTGACATTTTTTTCCACTTATTTGATTTTTCTAAGAAGTTGTTTGAGTTGCTCTTCTTATTCAATGAAAAGGTGTCACTTATAAAAACAAAAAATATATATTCTAGAATTCTTGCAATACTCCGGTAAGAATGACTTGTGTATCAATATTGGTTTGTTTTTTTTTAAATAATAAAAAATAACTTTATTAAAATATATACATCTCATCATTTTTTCATCTTACAAAAGAAATAAATCATGTTTAATCAGAGACATAATATTTGAAACAACACTAACTGAAACTCTACATAGTACTTTAGTTTCGAAATATAATATATAAACTCAAAAAGCAATTATATTTGTCGTTAAATCGAGTCAAAGTTCATAGTTTTGAAGGCAATTAACCATGCCCTATCATATAACTATATAAGTATATGCTACTTTGAACCAATTAACCATCATATCATAAAATCAAATATTTACAGACTTTTATGTTATAAGCAAAGAGATATGAAACATGGAAATATTTCATTGACCTGGATAGCATTTCAGCTTCAAAAATTTACAAAATAATGGACCCATCCTCGTCTTCGGCTACAAAAATTTCAAATCCCATGTGTTTTATTGTACATTTACATACCCATTTTATATACACTATAACCATATAATATATCGTGCCACCTAAACAAAATACATAAATTAATAATATAATAAATTTACCTTTCTTTCCCTGTTCCTTCCCCCCATTCAATTAAATTTACTTCTGAGGTATCTATAGATCGACTCAAACTCTAATAAACAACGAACCGCATCGGCCTCTGCCCGAAACGACAGCTCTGGAAACCTTCATTCAGCACTGGCGCCTTCCTTGGTAACTTCCAAGACAGTTGCATTACAGAAGAAGCATCTTTGGCAGTTGAGAAGGTGCCTTGATATGCAACTGTAGCAGGAAACATGGGAGCAAGGCGAAAATCGAGCATCTGCTAGATTCGTGTAGCATATGCAGCATGCTGCGTCGTCAGTTTTCGACTCTACGCTGTGCATCCTCGACTCGATCGCTTGCAGCTCTGTCTGACAGATCAAGAGGCTTGAGAATCTCTCCAGCTTAGTCAGTTGATCAATGTAATCGTCCCCTTTGATCGAGCCAACCTGGTAGTTTCATAGAAAAAACCGTCAGAAATCGATGATGATTAGTAAAGTTTAGAGATGTCTACTTTGGGTGATGTATGCGTAAAAAGTAGAGAGAATGACCCAGTTATACTCAAGGAGGTACTGAAATCCATAGAGGATTTTCTCTGCGCAATCCATGCTGGCAAAGATTGCAACAATATCATTGTGGTTCTCGTCGGCTGTCTCTCTACTTTCATCTAGTAAATTTAGAATGATTCCGGCGAGTGGTGCTAAAATCATGCCACTGTTGAGCTTTTCAGAGGACTGCCCAAGCCGTCTAACTGATCTGTAGAGAAAAACAAGACTAGTTGACATGAGAGGGTACATGAAACTTTTGAAACCTACACATTATTATATTGTTTTTTTGAGAATAATTACAAATTATTATCTCAAGAAATTATCTAAGGTAAAATTTTCAGTGAATAAATTCACAAAAAAAGTATAAAGGTTATGTCCTTTTCAAGATAGTATTACACACGACACCCACATGCACACACAAGAACAAGAATAAGAATGTATATATGCAACGCCCTAATATCCAGAAAATGTGAGAAGAAATACAGCTATCCAATTGCATTGGTAATGTATGCACATAAAATCAAACTTATTCTTAAATTATTTCATAGAATAAGAAATAAGACAATGATCCAGAAATTGGGGCTAGGATGAAAAGAGATTCAATCAGCCCCTACTTACTGGTCAAGAGCTTCAGGATCAATTGCTCCAATTAAGTGGGTCAATATGAAGACAATCAATTCAGCCAGTCTTCTTAAATTCGTATCCATTCCAGACACAAAAGCTTGAGGTATTTCTCGAGTACAAAACTCCAATATCCTTGCAAGGTTGCAGGAAAGATCAAATATAACGCTGCATTTCCTTTGCTGCAACTCCATCAACTGAATATGGTGCAAAAAATCAGTTTAAACGAACATACAAGAAGAAAGTACGAGTACAATGTTTTGTCATAGAAAAATAAAACACCTTGTAGTTTTCTTGCATTTCCCTTATTGAGACAGAGAATTCGGTCATGGCCCAGCTTAGAGTATTAAACAATCGATTGAGAAAAGTTGAGAATAAGTCGTCATTACTGATGCAAGCTTCCCGCAGTAATTTCTTCAGGATTTAAAAAACAAAAAAATGAAAACGTTGAAGAAACAAGAAACATTAAATTGGTAGCAAGAAAGCAGAATTTAGTTGTCACCTGAAATAGAACAGATGAGGAAGAGGACTCTCCACGTTTTGAAAACCCAAAACCAGAACCCTTGCATAATCTAAGAAGTATATTGGTTACTGGAATCCAGGATCTACTATCAAATGCAGATAACAAAGCTTTTGGCATCCTCTGCCTAGCAGCTTCGTTGCATTCAAAAGCAGCCAAAAACTCCCTCTCTTGCACCAACACGGATATAGAGTGGAGAAGAAGATCCCTTAGCTCCGCGCTAGATATTCTTGGATCATTGAAGTGTGTCACAACAAAAGTTACCTAATAAAAAGGAATTCCATTATTCCCAAAATATCAAGAATCAAAAGAGAGTGGCAAATTTTTTTAAGTCCAGTTCCAATATGCAGCAACCACTAAATAAAGGAGGTAATACGGCATAAGAGGTCAAACTGGACTATAACAATTGAAAAGGAAAGAGGAGTTAGTTACATACAAAAGACGCAAGCCCTTGCTTGATAAAAATTGAAGCTGGGACAAATGGAGGATCGCTCTTCCGCAGCACATGGAAGCAATCTACCTGCCAAGGACAGCAAAGAAACATTATTAACAAGGCATAATCAATAAGTTCTCACTGTAAAAAAAAAATCTTTTTAGTCTAAAGCTAAAATATATCAGACTTCTGGATGTCTTGATTCTTATTAGGGGTAAATTTGTCAAAGCTGCAAAAATAATGTACCTATCGTAACAGTTTTCTTTTCCCATGAAATAGATCTACTACTCAAATAGAAGCCTTGAACAGGTCATGAAAATGAAAATAAAGCAAAAAAAAACATAAACTACCAATTCCATTATGCATGTAGAAAGAGGGGGGAACAATACCAGGGTTTCAAGATAAAATTCAGGAATATAGATAAAGATTGAGTCCACTTTGCTAAGAATTAGAAGTAATTGCACAATCCACATGCACGTTGCGTACATCCCCCTCTGTTTCCAACGAGAGAAGAGAGAAAGGCGAAACCTGTTAAATAAGATCCAATTTGCATGTTGAGTACAACTTGAAAGCTGAACGCAGCAGGAAATAAAAAGTAAAATGAAATGAAATAATTCCCAAACAAGTGTTCCAGTGATTATAAAGGGAAGATGGAAACATAAATGTGAAATAAGAAACTGGTCACAAAATAAACAGAAATGTGAATTAAGAAATGGAAGGATTCATGAAGAAACAGTACCAGGCACAATGTCTGACACAGTCCATAACATCTTCCCGATAAACACTGCGAGCTTCCTTCAACCGCTTCACTTGATCCCCATAAATGCTCTCCCTGAGTTGTCTATCCGACTCCTCCAATAGCGAAATTGTTTGTGACTGACGAGACATGAAAGATGATACCTAATATTTAAAAAATTGAGAGAAAACTCCTGTTAGTCTCTGTGGCAGAGGTGATACACCTATTCTAGAATCCTGCATGATTTCCTTCTTCAAGGAGGATGAGAGAGGATAATTGGTTAGTATAAAAACAAAGCCACAATAACAAGCAGGTATTCTAATTATAATCTAGGTTCATTACTTTTACTCGGAAAGTTTATCGAAACCATATTGGTGCTGACCTGCTTAAAGTTTGGTGCAAGACCCAAGCGATACAGCAAAAGCATAGCATCTAAAAGCTCCTCCTCTTTTAAAGTAACTGAAGACATTGAGCTCGAACTTGGCATTATCCTTAATTGTTGCATAGGTCGAAAAGAAAACTCGGGATCTGAGTGGTCACTGGTGCTGGGCTTATCAGCTATCTCATCACTAAGATTGCTAGGACCACATTCAGCTGTAACATGAGCAGATTTGTCTGAAATGGAGCAGGAACTCCCATGACGACCTTTCGTCAAATATCTTACATGGTATTTGGAGAATTTGGATAGATCATCATCATAACTAGAACAGCAACAAGGCTTCTGTCTGCTCAAATGTGTTAGTTTGGTTTCATCATCATCCATGCATCCTTCTTCCCACCGCATAATTTCCTCTTCCTCATCACCATTTACAGGATTGAACTTTGATAAATGATCATAAGATCCTCCAAGCCTTGGTATATCGACCCGATAAGCATCATTTTTCAAAAACACACCAGCAGGAAAACTTTGTTGACCACCCCTGTGAAGGAAACCGACATGAGCCCCAGAATCAGCCCCAGATCCCTTGATCCAGCCATAGATGTCCCTCTCAGCAAAACCTTCCGACATAAAATGGAGAATAACTGCAAATAAAGAAACAAGGACTGAGTTGTTTGAAACTCCAGCAGGAGGCATGTTACGATCTGCACCCCTGTTCTTCAGTAAAATATTCTGTAAGAACATCCTGAAGACTGAGCCAGGCAACTGCAAGGGTGTTACAGGTGGTATGAATTGCATAACCAATCGACATAGATCCCTCTGCTTCTCCTCAATCTGAATTTATCATTAGCCATGCAAAAAAAAACAACAGAGAAATTATAATAGGTTCATCTGAAGTTAGGTGAATTATAAATGAGCAACACTTTGTAACCATAAATATACATTCAGCTTACAATACTAACTTCTTTAAATTTAAGTTAGAATTGAAATAGGAGAGAGATAATTACATTACATGATTTTGATGTCATGTAGTGAAGAAATAAAGACTCCTTTACCCAACAGAACTTACTTTACCACTTTCCTAGTCAAGCTTTCAAAATCATAGTCACTGTCACACATGACAAAAGGCACCCTTTCTAAATATACAAAACAAGTAGCGTCCTTAAGCGAATCAATAACGGATCTTGCCTATGTGCCAAAAAGCATACCATATTTACTGCTTCAGATAAAGCAGTAGTTGTCAGCGCCATGCCATTCTCATTAGATATATCCTCACATGAGCCAGGCCACCAAACAGATGGTATGAGACATTGGAGATCCTGTTTGTTTGGGCCTTTTCTTGAAAGTAACCCCTCAAACAAGAATTCAAAATCTGAAGACATCCACCAGACAGTCATTAGATCTTCTCTCATAAGTAAGTGGCATGCCAGAGCAAGATAACTGTATGACCCGGAATAAGGGCATTCTGTAAGAACCAATGATGCCGTTTTACATCCTGATGAAAGTGCTTCGAGTACATGATAAAACAGTACTTTTGATGAATTTAATCCAAGAATTGAGTCAAGAACTCTATCCAAATTTAAATAGTCATGCGGAGGATGTACCCTGAAGACATCCATCAAAAACGAGAAGAAAGGACCACGTCCAATATACTCTGCACTGCCACATTCAGAATTTAGAGCAAAGAGTAACTCTTCGCAGATTCCCTGAGACACAGGCTGCCATAATTCTTCAAACGGAGCAAACCGCTTCAGACTTCTGACGTTGTCAACAGTTTTTGTTTCGGCCTTCTCCGTGCACTGTAGTTTCAAAAGCCGCAAAAAGCAGTCTAAAAGATTAGTTGCAAGAGCTTCTAAAGATGGAGGAGCTTGAATTGGAAGAAATCCTTTGACTGGATACTTGAAAGGAATTCCCCCAAAATTTAACTCACAACGTTCACCTTGAGATAGAGAAATGGCAGGATGGTAACCCAATCCGGGCACCATCTTCCGAATTCCAAAGAACGCCACCCCGAGTGAGATGCCATTCCTGTAAAACAAAATCTTATCAGAGTCTAGATCTATACAGCATCCAATCACATCACCAACAACCCATGATTGACCGTAAGCCTCAGCTTCATTATTCCATTTCCTGATTCTTTTCCCATCATATGCATAAGAATCATCCGCATCCCCAACACCTTTATGATCAGTGAAGGGACAAACAACGGTAGCCCAACCAAGCTGTTGTACACCAGAAGTTTCAAGAGTTACTTCATACATCCACTTTCCTTTCCAAACACATGCATTGGCCCTTGCACTACTAAATAAAGCATGACTCTCCACAAGCAAAGGCCTTTTGACAATTCGAATGTCACCACAAACGCTACTTTCATCAAGTTCAACAATTCGGAGCTGTGAACCTTCATAACTTGTAGATACCCCATCACTATTTCTAGTAACAATACATCTCAATTCTGGATGGTGCTTGTAGAATTCATTCTTTATTATCGAACGAACCGCAACAATGTCGACTGTGGAGCTCAACTCATTAACCGTCCTGTAAGGGAGACCAAAAATATGTTCAAGTGTACGCTCCACAGATTGATCACCAAATTCTTCACAATAGGAAACTAGATGGGATTTCCCAGAACCCTCTATTTTATTCCCATCATTTAAAACAACAGCCAGTCCCGAAGAAAGCCCACCAAGACGTAGGCCATCATCGGCCATTGCCAACTAAGCAGGCAACAGAATCACAAACCAGCCCCAATCTTCGATTTCTACTAGATATCAGAATCACAGAGTGTCTCCAGACTCTCTACGATAATATTAACTATAACAATGAACCATCCAATTGCCTATTAAACCTGGAAAACAACATCCATAGCAATTTGTCACTTTCTATATATTACATCACTTCAACAATTAATAACTTGAACTCTTTAATCATCGACTCGACTCGACTCTCGAGTATAAAAAAAGGAAAATTGAACGAAGTTCAGATGTTTAATCATAACAATCAATTCAATCCAATAGTAAGCTGCCTAACCGTTTTAGTACACCATAAAGGAGAGAAAAAGAGAAAACCTATAAATAACAGAAAATCTAACTCTTAACGAAATCAAACACTTCCCTTAACCCAATTGCTCACATTATCGGCAAAATAAACACCAAGATCCAAAAACTCGAAACGCCGCAATAAAAACCGTGTGCACAAATATTCATGCCAATTGTAAGCAATCATGTTATATTGATAAAGAACAATTGAGCTTTGAAGCACTTACAGGTGTTTTCCCGCAAATTCACAAACCAACAAAAAAAAAGAAAAAAACACGGAAGCTCGGAGAAAATCAAGACGGTTTCTTTATGCTAAAACGAATCTTCTACTCTGAAACAGAAACGGCGGGTACCGAATACTAGTCATAGAGTTCTGCCATTACTAGAAACGAAGGAAAGAGACAGAGAGAGAAACAAAGCTAGATTGAGAGAGAGAGAAAGAGGTGAAGGGTTGAACTTGTAATTTTATTTTTATTTTTTAATAATTTTTGAGGGATTTTCCTTTTTCTCTTAATTTTTCTGTTCGCGAGAACTTGGGAAAGAGCAAATGGAATACAAAAATCAACGATTTTCACGGGGTCGGGCTCGCATGCCTCTCCGGTTTCATCTTCCTACAATTATTTACGATTATATCATCACACAAAGTCGCATGTGATGTTATCGCGCTTTTCTTTGAGAAGGAACGAATAATACATTACTTATGGAATTTACTCATCTTTTTATTGTTAATATTTTTTCCTTCTGGGGTTATTTGTATTCATAAATGTTGCAATTTTCAATAATAATACACATTTTTCAATCATCTTCATACTCATTAAAATATTTGTATTTTTTAAAAAGTAAATTGTGTTCGATTTAAATTGCAAAGTCGCGTTATATATGTCTAGAATCCGAAACCTATTAGACAACAAAGATAGAAGGGAGAAAAGGGAAGAACAATTTGCACGGTGACGAAACGGATTATTGATTATTAACTGCTTGGTCACAAGGAAAGTAAAACTTTAGTTTTCATGCATGTTTTGTCCGTATTTATGGAAATTATAACAAAATATGAAATGCATCCACATCATATTTAATTATATTCATAAATAGCCTTGCTCAGTTGCTCTTCCTCGCACAAAAAAAAATGAAAAATGAAAGTTAAGCACGTGTGTGTAGCTGTCCTTGAAAACAAACACGTTTTCATTAAATTACAAGTTACCTACAACACACTCTAGTAAGCAGCAAGCACTACCATTCAATCTTCAAATTCAAGAAATAATGATGGAAAGAGAAAAATACTTATTTATATTTATAAATTATTACATGTATAGTAAATAGAAACAAATTAATCTCTTTTGAACTAGAAATGATTTTAGCATTTTGTATTTGAATAAAAAGAACCATATATGGGATCATATATAATCCAATAATGCTGGAAAAGTCATTGTCTTTAAAGTGATATATAAAAATATGTATTATGCACAAAAGGAAAGAAAAATAAAAGCATCAATCATTTCACAAAGTTAAGCATCAATCGCTATCAAGGTTCAATTTTATTTCTGTAAATTTGCTATAATCACACATGAAATAGTTGCTTATGCAACTGTAGAAGCCTAAGTAGAAATGTCAATAACCTACTATTGTGTTTGTACCTTACGTGCCTTTTATTACAATTCACGAGCTAATAACAAATTTAAATTAAATAATGTTTGACTCTGAGTTATTTATTTAACTAAAGAGAACAATAAAGTATGAAAATATATGGTTTTGGGGTCGAGTTCATGACGACTGATGTATATTAGATCTATATTATAAATAATTTTGGTTTAGGTTTCAAGTATACACTTGTGTGCTTTTCAGTATCTGAGTTATAAAAAAAAGTATTAGGATTCCAGCAAAAGTAGATGGATAATAGCATGAAAAGGTCAAAGTGGAGTATAATTTAGAAACAAACTTGATTAGTATGATAAATGAATGAATGTAGTGTATATTTTTGTGGGAATTATATTGTTTTTCATGATCGATCATGAATATAAAAACATCATATTCGACATTTATTATTACAAAATACTCATGATTCTCTTGGCGGCCTATGTTTTTTTCATAAATACTAGCACGATTTTCTGGGTAAATTAGTTTTGAGGGATGCTAAAGAGTGATATTAATATTTTATTAAGTTTATCATAAATTTGTTGTATACTACGATTTTAAGGTGAAAGATGTGAATTAAAATTTTAAAGAGGGTTAAAAGCGGTTATATGGGGTATGATACATAAATTAATAAATTAAAATAAAATTAATATTTTAAAGTTAATTTTTTTTTGTTTTTGGAAAAATGACTGTTTTAATGAAACTGTCTAATAAGAAAGGGTGATTACTTTTAAAGAGATGTAGGGAGTTTTTTTAATTTTAATTATTAATTTAAAATATAGATGAGGATAATGTGAATTTATTCATTAATTTATCCAAATATTTGGAATTATAGCCAGCAGCTTTCATCTAGAAAACCCTGATTTGAAGGTATCCACAGAGAAAAGGAAGTGGCGAAAAGGACAAGAAAGTGTGCACTCCTATAAAATTATGAACATTAATTTTGGTAATGCATATGACATGTGTAGTGTAGTGTTGTGCATTATTAATAAAGGGCTATTGTGTTACAGTGAAAGAAATCTAAATCGATCGGTGGTAATGTAATTATTGATAAAATAAAACATTTAAAAAGAGACATAAAAGGTAGATATTTGTTTGGCAGGTAAGCCCTAATTAAGTTAGTGGTAGTGTTGAATAAAGTGAAAACCGGGCATTCCATTTTTAGCTGCCAAATGCTTGCTAATCACTGAAAGTGAAACTCATTCAATGCCCACTCTTCAAAGTGCAGTTGAGTCTTATGTGTGTGCACTGTTTGTGTATATTCTCTACTATGTGTGTGTGAGAGATAGAGATAAGAAGTTTTATGTATTGTTGAAGTCTAATAAGGAAATTCAGCAAAGAGATGACGAAGAAATATTCCCTTATTACCTATTTTTCCAATATCATACTCCTACATTATTGGTGCTAATTATGAGGGAGAGATCGAAATTTATCAATTAGGATATAATTTAATACTCTAAAATAGTAATGGGCCGTTCCTTTCCTTACATGGTCTAAAAAGTTTATCAAAGGCCTATCATGTTGGGCTTAAACTCATGTGTCCGTCACTACTCATATTAGTTATCCGTAACTTTGTGAGTAATACTTTCAAAACTAACCAACTATAACTAACCAAATTGATCCATCCTTTTTCATATTCTACTAGTAGTTTAGAAGCAACGACTATAACAAATACGCACCACTTTCCTCATTCTACGACAAAATCTTGACTCCTACTTACTTTTTTACTGTAATTCAAATTACATGTCTATGCTACTTGATATAAAAAAGTGATTTATCCCATCTCATCTCATCTCATCTCATAATACAGAAAACTAAGTATGAGAAACCCTTCAACCAAATGGTCAAATAATAGTACAAAGAAAGAAGAGAGAAGCTAATTACCGCAACGCCACGGTTCTTTTTGCATTTTGGAGCTCTATTTTATCCACTTTTAGAGAATCGTGTCTATTTAAACCTCTTGCCGCCAATCAGTAAAAATAAACAAAGCTAGAGTCACTCCAATTATAATTTTCCCTTCCAAAAATGGCCTTTCATTCAAAACTTTCACTAGCACTATTCATTATCCTATGCCTATTTTGCCCCCAATCTCATGCCGGAAGTATAGCCATCTACTGGGGCCAAAATGGGAATGAAGGCACTCTAGCACAAACTTGTGCCTCCGGCAACTACAAATTTGTCAATTTAGCATTTCTTGCAACATTCGGCAACGGCCAAGCTCCGATGATAAATCTCGCCGGCCATTGTGACCCCACCACCAATGGTTGCACCGGCCTTGCCTCTGATATCAAGTCGTGTCAGGCTAACGGTGTCAAAGTTCTTCTCTCTCTAGGTGGGGCCGCAGGGAGCTACTACCTGTCATCCACTCAGGATGCCAGGCAAGTAGCCACCTACTTGTGGAACAACTTTCTAGGCGGAAGCTCGTCCAACCGGCCACTAGGAGATGCACATTTGGATGGAATCGACTTCGATATTGAGGGTGGGACCAACCAACATTGGGATGACTTGGCGCGATTTCTCTCTGCCTATAGCAAGAGGGGCAAGAAAGTGTACCTCAGTGCGGCCCCTCAATGCCCCTTCCCCGATGCGTGGATCGGGGAAGCCCTTGAGACGGGACTTTTTGACTATGTTTGGGTCCAATTTTACAACAATCCGCCATGCCAATACTCGTCTGGGTTGACGAATCTTGAACAGGCGTGGAAGCAGTGGAGCTCGATTAAGGGAGCCGAGATTTTTCTTGGCTTGCCAGCTTCGGCTTCAGCTGCCGGCAGCGGCTTCATATCAGCCGGCGACCTTAAGTCAAATGTGCTTCCGGCAATTAAGGGTTCGGCAAAGTACGGAGGCGTGATGTTGTGGGATAAGTACCATGATGATCAAAGTGGATATAGTTCTTCCATTAAGAATGCTGTTTGAAGATATATTGTTTGAATTTGTTGTGTTATATTATGTTTAATGTACTTATGCGTATCGTTTTATGAATAAAAGTTTGTGATTACTAGTATTTATTATCCATTATAATTTCTTTGTTTTTTTCTTTAAGAGAAACAATACTTATTAAACTATAGGGTGAAAAAATAGACCTCAATCTTCAAAGCATCATGTAATTATATATCTTTCTATGATATATATATATATGATATATATATATATGATGTATATAAATTAATGGTTGTGATTTATTGATTATTATTAGCCAAAAAATCTCTGAAAATCCATGACACTCATTTATTTTCCAGTATAAGGGTAATAATGGAATTCATGCACATGCACTTTAGGTAAGTTCTTATTCCATGCAAAGATTTTGTGCATATCTTTAATTAAGCAATAGTAGATTTCACGCAAACATATTTGTGAGGTGTCATTGTATAATCATGGATCATTGCACTATAATGGAAGTATTATTGATACTAATTTTCAAGGAATATATCGCTTCATGGAATAACAAAATTAACACATCGACGGTATTGGAAGGGAAAACAAGAATGACGACCACTTTTTAGTCGGATGACGAATCTGACATGATTATGTCAAAGATCAATGATAACTTGGGAGGAATGTTCATTATATTCCTTGCGTATTAATGAGTGCGTCATTGCTTAATTCTGAATCTTCATTGCTTATTATTGTGTGATTCATTGCTCAATAACAAATAATTTGGTGCAAGACATTGCATATTTTTTTTATAATTAT
>JAPKLX010000008.1:3902730-3990315 GCA_026898415.1 Leonotis leonurus
TAAAATAAGTTTGCTACTTTATTAAAGGAAAAAGGCGGGTTATTACAGTACTGCCTGAAAACGTCCTTCTCTTTTTACTCATTTTAAAGGAATTAAAAAAATAAATTAAAAAATGTAAAACGTTTAACAGTATTCAAAGAAAAACAAAATCACTTCAAAAGAAATAAAAAATGGGTTTGTAAATTGTAACAAAAAATTAAAAATATGCACTTTGTAAAAAATATATGAAAAGTGTCCATGTTGAACGCAGGGGCGGATCCAGAAATTGCACTTGGGGTGGGCTAAAAAAATAAAATTTTCAAAACACTATATTTTATACATGCACAAAAATTTTGGGGTGGGCTAAAAGTGTATTGGACCTTAAAAATATACATATATAACACTATAAATTTTGGGCTTGCACTGGGCCCCTTAATAGATCCGCCCCTGGTTGAACGTAAATTACCTAAAATATCCCTTTAAAAAGATGTGGACCCTACCACATTTATCAATCTTACACTACTTTATACACTCTCATTAATAACCGTGCCCAAAAATTTTATGTCATGCTTATTGGGACGGAGGGAATATATGTTAAAATTATGTACTGATTAAATCAAATATTAAATATAAAATTCAAATAAATATAAAATATCACAAAAAATACAACATGATTTCATACAAAATTAATGCATCGTGAATGCAGTGTGATTTAATAGTGAATTTATTGGTATTTTTTGGGTATTTCCTTTTTATAAAAATTACAAATAAAACATTTTTCATGTAAAAGTTAAACTATATGGTAATTTTCATAAATAACCCTATTTTTTATAAAAAAAATAATAATAAAAGAACTTTCAAAAGTAAATCCAATTATATTTTCTAGACTAAAAAAGTATATAAATCTAGCAAATTTAAAGATGAAAAAAATTCCATGATAAGTAATCAAAGATAATTCACAAATCATTTTAGTCAAATTGCATCTTTGAGTTGGACAAATTCTCAATTGACAGAAAAAAATGAAGGATCTCAAGGATAGAACAAGTATAATCACGAGAAAATATTTAGAACTTATTTGATATATGTAAGATAATTATGTTCAATTTTTTTTATTATATTCCATTGTATTATAGTTATTTATTTTAGTTTTTTGTGCTTGTATTTTATGTGCATTGGGAACTATGATTTTTTGTTTTTTTTTTTTTAAATTTTATGTTGTTTAGTATTTGGCTTAATGAGTTATTATTAATGCATTGGAGATGTCTTGGCACAATGAGAGCTGTCAGAATTGTCAGATCAAACTTTCTAATATTTTGAAGCACGTCTAAACTTGTCAGAAAATTTTCAAACCTATAAATATAACTCAATTCAACCCTTTATCTGATGTTGGGCGGATCGGTTTTACTTGTTCATGTAATGTAATATTTTTTTAATCTAATAAATCTAATAAATTAATTATTTAATAACTTTTTGTATAATAAATATTTTTAATTATATAAAATATTGAAAATAAAATATTTTAATATTAATTATTTAAGGTTAAAATTTTAATGTTTTAATTATTTTTTAAATTATCAAAGATTTTAATATTTTAATACAAAATCACCATTAAAAAGGAATTTTAATTGATATTTTGCATTGTATATATATAAATGGCTTTTAAGCCCCATATTTAATTGTTAGTGTCAATGCTTTCCAGTAACAATGGTGTTTTGTAATAATATGCTGTTTTTAAATAATAGCGAAATAATTTGAAATATAGTTATGGATTATAAAAAATTAGTTTTATAATATAAGAAATAATTTGAATTCCGAATCAACGATTACGGTTCAGAATCGTTGGTCTATGGTTTTATATTTTTGAAATCGTAATCAAATTGTTCTATATACATTTATGATTCGTAATCGAACGTCAAACATAATTATGATTCAGTTTTGACAATTCTCATTCTTCTAAACACCTCTAATTAATGAAATGTATGTTACCATGCACACACATATATATGTATGGGTGAGTTTCAGTAGAAATGAGACATTCTATAAAAAAAAGTAGAAAGCGATCTAGATGGTAGATTTGTGTGGATCCAAAAGTCAATAATATTTATGAATTTGTTTTGATAAAATTCTAACGAAAATTTGCATTGTGTAATTGACAAAGCAAAAGGGTACAATAATAAAATTATTTAGAATGAGAGAAAATTAAGGGATATGCATATCATTAAAAAAAGAAATCTTTCCCACACAAAACAAACTGTTAGAAATAAATTGAATTAATATAACTATCTCTCACCTTCATTTCAAAATTTGCAGAAAATGAAGAAACGAAACTCATACGATGAACAACACGATTCAGTGAGGATGAAGTTGCACACGGAGATTTTGAAGACTCACCACTAGTTTTGGTGTGGCGTGATTTGTAGAAAACATTATGGGGGTGTTTACTATGTAGGATGAGATTAATTAGAATAATCCACCCTCTTGGGATTACATTAATCCCATCCTTCTAGGTGGGATAGAAATCAAGGAAATAATTCCTTATTGGAGCCTTAATCACGGGCTTTAGGATATTTTAGAAGTCTAATCCTAATTAGTAAACACTAGATTAGCCTATACTATTTTTATCTATCTAGGCTTATCCCTCCTAATCCCACTTAGTAAACACCCCCTATATTGATACATTCAGATGTGATGCATTGTATTATATTTTATATATATATATATATATATATATATATATTAATGCACAATGATTTGTAGAAAACATTCGTTTGGTTGGTTTGAAACATTGCATACTACTTTGTATGACAATGCATTGCACATAATATATAATGAAAACATTATATATCATTTATTAATGCAAAGTTAAAACACGTCTCACCACTTGTTCTAATGCGATGTGAAAGGAATACGACGTAATTTATTCAAATGAGTGATCAAAATACTGCAAGATGATTGATACATTCAGACGTGATGCATTATGATATATATATTAATGCATAGTGATTTGCAGAAAACCTTCATTTGGTTGGTTCTGAAAAATTGCATAATCTTCTGTATGACCACATTTCACGTAATATGCAATGGAAAGTATTATCATTTAGTACTGCAGAGTTAACACACGTCTAAAACTACATAAATCACGTCTGTGTAACCGATAATGATAAATATGAAATATATGGTAACTGAATATTGATGTGAGCAGAAATTGATTCACACAGTTAATTTCCTATATTTAAGGATCGAATTTGATTTAAAAATATGGTAACTGCCGATAGCTACCTACATTTATGCAAGATATGAATATCTCTCAATCGATATGTATAAAATTACTTTTATCATGTTTATTATGGAATATTTTAACATAATTAAATCATTAAAAATTTGTTGAATTACAACCGTCTATCAATATAAATTAACGTACAAAATTATTTTCTGTTTTTTTTTTATAGGAAAAGTGACATTTCTATATCCTCTACCACATACATAGGGATGAATGCAATACATAGAAAATAAATAATAAAAAAATAGAAAATGATCTGGAGCGACAATATTTATGGATCCAAATAATATAAATAATTTAAATCATAAATAAAATATAAATTGAAACCGCCGTTTGCATTGTATTCTGACAATGCAATATGGGTACGAGAGAATTAAGGGATTCTCATATCTTTCAAAAATCAATCTTTGCAACTAATTTAGATTTTGATCTCATTAATTACACTACTCAATAACTACACTACGATTTCCCCTCAACATATTCCCATATAATTTATTATGTAGTTGTAAGGATTCATTTGGTAGATAAGATTCGGTATGATAGGATAAATTTGTGAGTTGTTTTCTTGCGTTTGGTAGCAAATGAGTTTTTGGCCCGTGACTAAAAGTAAGGTCTTTCACAAAATGTAGGATATAACACTCTTATGAAACTATGCAAAATGGTTGGATATGAGTTGATTATGATTTAATAGAGTGGATTACAATTTTAACTACCAAAATTACCCCAATTTTCAAATCTCACCAATTAAATAAATTATTTTAAATAGATAATTATTAAATAATATATTTTGATTCTCGATTTGGTATTTCGATTTTTTTTGATACCAAAATTGAAACCAAACAAAAAAAAATTGAATATTTGCAAAATCAAAATCAAAATAAGTACAGAAAAAGATATTAATGAACTTAGGTTAATTTTAAAAATTTTAAAATATATTAAGGTTAAATATGTAATTTGACAAATTTATACAATGAATAAAATAATTTACCAAACACTTTTAACTTTTTTATCATGTGTTTTATATTGTCTACCAAACACAATTACAAGATAATTTATCTAAGCTTATTTTAACTCCCTCAACTAATTTTATCATATCCAATCTATCAAACAAGACCTATAATATAATTGAAAACTTAAAACATGTAATTAGTATGTATGTGTAATCAATGCATTGCATAATATATAGTAATGCAAATCCAGACAACAAAAAGTAATAGTTTCCTAAAAATTCACATTTAATTCCTGAAATAGTATTAAAACTGCATAACCTCTTAATCCTTCATCTAAGCGGGTTCTTAACACCAATAGGTCTTATGCCAAAAGCAGCCTTCAAAGTTAAGCCTGTCTTAGTCTTTTAGGCCTCAGAAGTTTTACAGCTCTGATACCATTAGGGGGTAGGGGTGTGTTTTTTCAGGTTACACATTAAACCATAAAAATTTTACTGCTACAGTAATGAACAGTATCAAAGTTTTTACTGCTACAGTAATGAACAGTGACCTCTGCTACAGTACTGCGTAGTAAAACACAAAGCATGGAGAGATAAGGAGGGAGCTGTATTACCTAAGATCCTCACACAGAAGATCAAATGTAGGTATATAGTTTTATATATATATATATATGTATATATTAAGGGGGGAAGGGGTGTGTTTTTTAGGGATACACATTAATCCACAAATATATAAATTTTACATTAAAATAACAAACACTTAAAAAATAACAACAAAATATTTATAGAAAGAGCTCACACAGAACTCTTAATATAAAGAGAGAACAGGGACGGAGCACTCCTATCCACAGCAGACACATCGGAGGAAAAATAAAAACACGGATTAAAATTTGTTTGTTTTTTTTTTTTTTTAATGTATATGGGATATATTATGAGAACAGAGAAGGATTATAGACAAACTAAAATACTAGAGGAATCGGAAAAAGAATTCTTAACAAAACATATTATTTAAGAGAGGATTGGTGATTTTCTCTTGGGATGGATTTTACAATGAAGGAAGAGTGTCTTTTATAGGCATTCTTGATCTAATACAAACAAAAGAATAAAATTCTATTCTACACATTAATCATACCATTATAGAAAATATTCTATTCTACATTACAATCAATTAGCCGACAAGGAAAACTTTGTAAAGTTGGCTAATCTTATCTATTAGCTATAATGATCTTCAAGACCATTTTTTTTTTATCCAACTCCTTCTTTTCCATCTTGATCATCTGTGTTGTAATGGATGACATTTCAGAAATCTCTGTGAGTTTCTGGAATTGTATCCATACTTTGATTATCATCTGTATCAATATATGGAGTATCATCTTCATTCAAGAAGTTATTGTTATATTCAACTGTATCACCTTCTCCACTGAATGGCAGATTTATGGACCAATTTCTGGTAGTTCATATTTTGATATAATGACCTTCTGCAACTAGTTTGTAGACTCCCTAATGAAAGTCTGCCATGAATTTTGATTGTTGGAAGATTGTAAATTTTTTCTTATCTTCCTCAAGGTCATATGGTTCCACTGTATGAAGATTTTTTAGATGTTGCCCTTCATCAATATTATCAGTGACAATAATTGATTTTCTGGCTGGTCTGTATGAACTTTTAATAACTTCTGGAAGAGAAGCTATAATTTTACAATATGCCTTTTCTTTAGGTGAAAGAGAGGCGATATTGCCAGCAACTAAGAGAAATTTTTCTCCAAAGCTGTTTAACAGTGTATCAATCTTTTCTGCATAACTAAATTCAATAAAATCAATCATGCCATTATGAAAATATGTAAGAATTTTTTCAAATGACAGATCTGTTTTATTGAGATTTATTTGGAGCATTAGTAACCCAGAAACTTTTAAATGATCTACCATTTCGGTATACTCATTTAAAAGTCCAAATTGTTTATTATCATGAACCGTATAATTAATTCTGGGTTTTTGCACCACTGTTACTCCTTCCATTTGTGCACAATATATATTAAAAATTTCTTCTTGAAGAGACATAAGATAATCAGGAAATTCTTCAAGAATTTTTTGGTTTATTACTTCTTTCAAATTTGGAATTTTTTCAAAAATGGGTTCAAGAGTTTCTTTTAAGGGAAGATCAAGAACTCTTGCTTTAAAACTTTGAAAACTTCTTTGAGGAATTTCAAAATCTTTTTCTCCTTTTTTAAAGGAATTCCTCAGGTTTAAAACTTTATTTTCTAATTTAGAGATTTCATTTTTTAAAGCTAAAATCTCTTTATTTTTAGAAAAAATTTCATTCTTTATTTTTTCTTTTTCTAAGAAAATATTTAGATTTTCTTTTTCTTTTGTAACTAATTGAGCTTCCAATTTTCTAATAACAGTCTGTTATGACTGTATTAGTTCACTCGGATTTTCTTTAGCTACATCAGCAAAACTTTTAACCTTTTCAGGTTCTATGTAAAAATTAAGTTCCAAAGATTCTCTAGCACTGGCTAGAGCTTCTTTAAAACTATAAAAACCTTTAAAAAATGGGCTTGGGCACATAATATGTTTTCTTACTGTATTAAAATCATTAAAAAGCCCAATTTTCGTCCCTCTAAAAATAACATAATGTGAAAACTTTCTTTTATTTTCAGGAACAATATTCTTTTGTTCACTAAAATAAAAACCTAAAGCATTTAAAACTTGAATTTTGAAAGAAGTGGCTTGTGAAACTGTTTTAATATGCCACAAATTGTCAAGTAAACATTGCTGCTTTTTTGTAACTTCAGATCCATAAGCTGTTCTAAATTTTTTCAAAGGATCGAAGCATATTGGTAATGTAACATTACCAAATTGGAAACTTTCTTCATTTTCCTGGTGTTTTAATTTTAACTCCTTTTTTGTAAACTTTGTAATAGGAGTTTCTTCTTCTCCAGAAGAAGTATGCATAGGAGATATACTTCTGTTTGTTACCTTTGAAGATTCCTCACTGTATAAACTTTTAGAAGTATTTCCTTTAAACGGAATTTCCTCCTTTGAAGCTGTATTAACTTTCTCTTTCCCTTTAGGTTTAAGTAACCTTTTCTCCATTTCCTGCATTTATAAATTTATAAATATTTCTAGATAATAAATCTGCTAGGCTATTATTTTTTCCTTTTATATGTTCAAAATTTATTTTATATCCACTTCCTTGGATTATATTTTGTAAATTTACCCATCTAGTTCTATTTACTTTTTTACTATTATCATTATTAATAAATTTTACAATTGCTTCACAATCAGTTCTTAATGTAAATTCTTTGTTTAAATAAATTTTAAACTTTTTTAAAGAATTTATTAAAGCTTGTATTTCAAAATCTAATGAAGTCCAATTTTGACCTATTTTTCCAAAATTTCCACTAGCATATCCAGCTATTCTTTTTTCATTTTTTAAATTGTATTTATTGGGTTTACAAATTAATACTGCTCCCCATCCTTCTTTAGAACCATCGCACTCAATTACAATATAATCAGTTATTAATGGCAATTCTAAGGGTTTAATTTGTTTTACTACTTCTTTAATTTTTCTAATCAAATTAATATCTTCTTTATTAAAATTTCTTTGCCCATTTTTAGTTGTTTTACTATATAAAGGTCCAACTAATTTGCTTAAATTTGGTATAAATTTTCTAGCATAATTTATTAGTCCTAAAAATGCCTGTATTTGTTTTAATTATTCTAATTTATCTGGAAAATTAAGGATTTTTTCTGAAATGAAGGGGTGTGTTTTTTAGGGATACACATTAACCCCCTTAATGGTATCTATATATTTATAAAAAACTTGCACATTTTTAATAGATGATTGAAATGTGTTGTTGGTAGAATAAAAAATTCACATTATTTATCAATTAAATATATGCATTGAGTGGAAAAAAATAGTAGTTCACTATTAAATGAATTAAATATGTTATGAGTAAAATGATTATCATATATTATTTATAATTAAAAATGTAATGTGACTATGTGAGTAATTAAAAAGTTTTGCAATGAATTCAACAATATGAGTATAATTATTAAAAATAAAAGAATGCAAATTTTTAGTGAATGTAGTAATCGTACAAATATGCAAATTTTTCGTAGACAAAGAGTTATTATTTATTTTATAAATAAAAATTATTACCTTGACTGGCTATTATTTTGATTATTAACCTATTAAGAATTTCGTAGTCACTAGAAAATGCCTAAGATGGTCCTCGCCGCCATCACTTGAGCTATTCTTCTTTTTCTTCCTTTTACATTATGCACATGGTAATAAAATGCAGATCTCCCCTTAAATTAAAAAAAGGTTGAATATATTCAACTGAAACTGTGTTGCTCGAATCAAATATCAATCAAAATCATACTTCCTTTTAGGATTTATCACTCACTTCTATAAAAATCCCCACTGCGTGCCTCAAACATAATCAAATTTCCTCTATTCTTCAATCCCAAAAAATGGATGACTACTGGATTTTGACTACTTCTTTAGCAGCAGCAATCACATTCCTCTACCTCCTTCATCAATGGCGGAACACCAAAAAACTCCCTCTCCCGCCCGGCCCCGTCGGGCTTCCGATCATCGGCCATTTCCACTTACTAAGCAACAACCCCCACCATGACCTCCACCGACTGGCCCGCAAGTACGGCCCCATCATGTACACCCGGTTCGGCAGCATCCCCACCATCATCGTCTCCTCCCCCTCGGCGGCGGAGCTCTTCCTCAAAACCCACGACCTCAATTTCGCCGACCGGCCCTACCAAGAGGCCTCTTACTATCTCGGCTACCAGCAGCGCAACATCGTCTTCGGCCGCTACGGTCCCTACTGGCGCAACATGCGCAAGCTCTGCACCCTCGAGCTCCTCAGCGCCATCAAGATCGCCCAGTTCGAGCCCATGCGCAAGGCGGAGCTCGGAGCCATGGTGGATTCGCTCGCGGCGGCGCGTGAGCCAGTCGACATGAGTGTGAAGATTGCGTGTCTGGGCGCCGATATGACGTGCATGATGGTGTTCGGGAGGAAGTTCGAGAGCAGAGAGTTTGACGAGAGGGGGTTCAAGGAGGTGATGGCGCAGACGATGGCGGAGGCGGCGGCCTTCAACATCGGAGACTACTTCCCCTACCTCAGGTGGCTAGACCTCCAAGGCTCCGCGCGCCGCCTCAAGAGGCTTAGCAAGGTCTTTGACGCCTTCCTCGAGAAGATTATTGATGATCATGTGGAGAAGAAGGAGCGGAATCACGACTTTGTGGACACCATCATGGGGATTCTCCAGTCCGGAGAGGCGGGCTTCGACTTCGACCGCCGCCATGTCAAGGCGGTCCTAATGGTAACAATTTTTTATCCGATCATATTGATTTTTATCACTCTAAATTATCGATTATAAGTTGTTACTATTGAAGCACGCCTTTTCTTCTTCATAATTCTGGAGTATTTTAAAAGAAGTGCGTCAAAACATTCAAATTACAAAATTTTAATTTATTTTTAATTTTAAGTTATTATTTCTTTTAATTTATATACTTTAATTTAATTTTATAGATAAATTAAAATTTAGAGCTCCCAAATAAAATATATAATTATTTTTTAATATTTAATATCAATTTTAAATAATTTTTTAAATTGATAAATTTAAAATTAAGATACATAATTTAAAAAAATTAATTTTTCCGAATAATTATTGATTATGATTTATTATAAAGTAAGATCCATAACAAATTTATTATTTAAAAAAAATTAAAATGACAAATTTAATTGTAGAACATCAAGTACGATAATAAATATAAGACCTATATATGATCAAATCTCAAGTCAAGGCCACCTTACCCATATATATAATATGTATTCTACTAAAATTACCACCTTTTATATTAATTTTGTTTTTAATTAATAAACTTTTAATTGTTAGTTCCTCCTGCCCATTAAATGCGACTATAAATAGATGTACAAAGATACTAATAAAATAATTATTTGAGTTTTAAAAAGTAGTTACCTTTATTTTGAAGATAAATTTATTTCCAATACTGTAAATGACCACTTTTAATAAGACAATTCAATAAGAAAAGATTGACACATTTAGTAGCACGAATGTAGTATTACTTAAATTATTAACTTATTAATTAAATTTTTACTTCTTTGTCGAAAGTAAAATTTCCTAAATTAACGTCATGGTGAATGAATCACTTTAATCGGAATTAGTCAAAGCTCGCACTAGCAAAAATTTTGATTCGAGTTTCAGTTCTAAAACTAGGTAACTAGGTTTGTTCTGACACGCATCACAACTTTATTTTTTTTATTATTTCATTTTTTTAATTTTTAAAATTGTGTTAATTATCAATTTTTTTAATTCGTAGATAAATATTAATTTTTTTTTATTAATTATTACTTTTTGACTAAGATTTGTTAATTAGGGTATAATTTAATATAATACAATATAAAAATTAAAAATAAATATAATAAAATAAAATATATAATGAGTCTTATGATAATGTAACAATATTATTATATCAAATGTGAGCACGTTAAATAGTGTCCGCTACCCACGTATAAACGTAACTTAGCTCTTAGCTATATTTACCTATCTAAACACAAGATTCATCATTCAATATTACCACTTGTACTCACCAGTCGAATTAAAATTATGGGTATTTTCATAAAAATGAATATTAATTACGTATCAAATATATGGTAAATTAAGGATATGCTTCTAGCCGGAATGGACACTTCAGCAGCAGCAGTAGAATGGACACTCTCAGAAGTGATCAAACATCCAACAGTAATGAAGAAACTCCAGAAAGAGGTAGAAGAAATAGTGGGCACAAACCAAATGGTGGAGGAATCACACCTCTCCAGTCTGAAATACCTTGATTGTGTGGTGAAAGAATCAATGAGGCTCCATCCTGTGGGCCCGTTGTTGATCCACGAGGCCACGGAAGAGTGCGAGGTCGGCGGGTTCTACATACCAAAGAGAGCACGCGTTCTTGTGAATGTATGGGCCATTGGGAGAGATCCTGCTGCTTGGACTGACCCTGAAAGATTTGATCCTGAAAGATTTGTTGGGAGCAGTGTGGATCTCCGTGGCAGAGATTTTCAGCTCATACCCTTTGGTTCGGGTAGAAGAGGATGCCCCGGCTTGCAGTTAGGGCTAACCATGGTTCACTTGATCGTGGCGCAGTTGGTTCATTGCTTTGATTGGGAGCTCTGTGATGGAATGACACCTTCTGATCTGAACATGTCTGAGAAATTTGGTTTGGTCACATCCAGAGCTGACCATCTCATGGCTATTCCTTTTTATAGACTGCATGTTTGAGTCAAGTAGTAGTACTAATTAAGACTCTCTACTATTTTCTTCCGTTTCTTCTTCGATTATAATAAATGAAGATAAACTCACTGTAATATTGGATAATAGTTTTGCACATGTTTAATTGTCTTAGATAAAACATGTTGGGAATAAGTGCCCTGATGATTAGAGTGGAAAAAGCTAGCTATTCAATTAAGAATGATGTTTGAGTGTTGTTATGTAATATTATGTTTGAATGAGTACGATTTTCAAGTTTTACTATTTTGTTGTGATTTTGTATGTATGTATGTCTTGTCTTTTTAAATGAGAAAAATTTATGATTAATATTTAATTTAAAATAATAAAAGAGTACAAAATAGTAAAAGATGATTCAACTTTGTTCCCTAACACAAAAATATATAAATTTAGTTATTCTTATTACGAAATCTTCAATTCATATATTTTATATATACTTGGTATAATTGTGACTTCACCATGAGAGGAACACGGCCGGGGTTGTGTAAAATTGATGTGTGGAATAGTAAACAAGGGTAAACTTGAACAATAGTAGTATATAAATTAAATCTGTAAATTTGATTAAATATATGAAATATCTGAATTGAGGATTTCATACGATTAAAATAACTATATAATCCCTCCTATTTCCGGCTTGTTTCTTTTTAATGCGTAGATTGAGGAGTAGTGTAAAAGATAAAAAAAAAAAAATATAGAGTACTCTATACATATTAAAGGTTACTTTTTGACATTTTTCAAAACAAACCAATTTTAATGGGACAATCCAAAAAGAAAACAAGTAATTTTTATAAAGACAAATGATGTTGGTCCCGAAACGAGTATATTGAGTGTAGAGAGAGGGGGGGGGGGGGGGGAGGGGTGTACACCAGTTAATTTTTCAGATTAAAGAGCATTTTAGTGTGAGCTCAAATCTGAAGGGAAATAACTTTAGTTTATAGTAACTTTAGATATCAATCTTTCAGTCTACACTTAATGTTTGACTGATGAATTAATATTTTAAGTATGCACTGTGTTTCTAACTTATTTCACTTAAGTTACTCACAAGATAACGATTTCTTTATAGATTAATAAATTAACCCAAGTCGTATTCTCAAGGAATGCTAAACAAGGCTTCATCTATGTTGTTGAACAAAAAATAATTAAAAGAATTGGGATTTTAATAATTAATAACTAAACTAATTAATTACCTAGACGAGTAAAATTAAAAGAATGGAAAAACGGATTATCTAGGTAGGAATTAAGAAAGCAATTAAATCCTAAGTCTAAGAATGAGGGATTAAAGGAATTGAATCTTGACATGCTTCAATTTGATTAATTAACATAGATGATAGAATGAGAATCAATAGTTTATGATTAATCAAGAGAGAAGCCACAATAAAAGAACAATAGTAGAATAAAGACGGAAGCAATAAGAACTCATGAATTAATTTGGAAATAATGCACTAGAAAGCGTCTTCGAGTTTGAAACACAATCGAATTCACAATGCAAAATTAAAGAATTAGAACGAAATGAGAAATCATAAACTACTGTGTTTTCTCTCGTGGTTTAAAACCCTAGAATGATCCATCCAATAGTAAAAACACACGTGCACTATATATAGGGGGAAGGAGTCCGCATGGCCAGCGATCACTAGGGGGTAGCGCTCGCTACCCCTAAGTTCTGTCTTGGAAATCCTCGTGGGGGCTAGCGGCCGCTAGGGGCTAGCGGTCGCTAGCCCCACGCTTTGTCTTGTTCCACCTTTAGGGGCCAGCGGTCACTAGGGGCTAGCGCGCTAGCCCCTTATTTTTTCCTTCTCCATGTGACACAAGCTAGCGGCCGCTAGGGGCTAGCGGTCGCTAGGCTTGTGCTCTGTCTTGGGGTGCCTATCGAGCCAGCGACCGCTAGGGGCTAGCGGCCTTGACGTGCAATTTCTCCTCTTTTTCACACTTTTCGTCCTCGTTTCTCTTCTCGAGCCTTATTATTTATGTTTGTCGAACTTTACCTATAACGTGAAAATACGACAATCAAAGAATCAAGTAGAACAACAACATATGATAATATCGACTCAATATGCGCAAGAAACGAGACCGAAAATGGATAAAACACAGTGCGGAAGTGGTGGTTTGAAAGCTTATTCGTTTATCAGAAAAACATAATGTTAATGTTCAAGTTTGCACTTAATCAGTATTCAGTATATGCAATAGCGTTAAAGAATAAATACTGAAAGTAAATAGCAAAGACACAGAGTTTGGTTTGCGTGGTTCGGAGATAAAAACTCTTACGTCCACGTGTCTCGATGTGAGTCGAGGGTTTCCAACTAAATGGAGTGTCTTACAGTGATCAACCTTTGAAGGTTAGATGAACAATAGTGTCTGATCACTTCTAGCTATGAACTAAATCTAAGCTAGATCTATTCTTCGGTTACAGTGTATATCGCTACTTAAAACACACTAAGAAATATGAAATAAGGCTCGAGTGTTCTAGAATCTGAAATCTGAGATCGATAGAAATCTTGAGAATGTTGAGAGCTTGAATGCGTAAGAAAGCTTGGTAACCGGTGTTTGAAGCAGCGAGATATTTATAGGACACTCTCAAAAATATATCCGTTGTGAGAGAAGACTTCGTCCGTAGCATTCGAAAATCTTCCCGCTGGAGTCGTCGTCCTTTTTACCATCTTTGGTGTTTGCAACAAGATTTGTTTCACCTATTGAGATCTTTTCCAGAAGTGGTAATGCCTATTGAGTAGCATGATACTCAGTAACAAGCGTGACTTAAGTGGAGACTTCAGTGCAGAGCTTTCAGTGGGCGTTATCTTCATGCTTCAAATAACTTCAACTTCAATACCTCAGGACATGACTTCAGTGACATGATCCTTCAGTGTTGGCTTGAGAATTGAATTATGAGAAACTTCAATACTGGTCTTCAACTTCAGTCTTGAATTCTTCAGAACGTATGTACCTGTAAACTGAACTCTTTAACATGTAAATTCTAAAAATAAGATTAAAAACTAAATTTCAATTTTGAATTTAATACATTTTTGAAGGGATGTTTTGAAATCTTAATACAACCTTTATAAATATTTCAGAGATACATGTGTAGTATAATTTAAATATTTTACCCTTATCTTAACGAACTATCATAACATAGAGATTTGTTCCATGGTAAAAAGAGGCCAACATGGCATAGTAGATATGATGCCTCTTTCATAGAGTACTTAGTCAACATGACATCAACAAAATGATTATCTCAAAATTTTAATTTGCCTCAATTAAAGGCTCAAACTTATTTAATATAATATAATCATATTTTAATTATATTTTCTTTCTAATTTTTTATGTAATAACTTTAATTTGTTTATTGATCACGATAGCTATTCAAGAATTTGGATATCAATAGGAAACCATAATAAAAGATTTCGATGGAATAATAACATTCGATGCAAATAATTTTTAAGATTTAAGTTTTGTTATGAATGCCAAACAAAGCGAATCAAGAATGCAATTCAAAAATTCAGCAAGAAAATTTAAAAAACACAAGAATTTAATTAAGTGGTTTGGTTGAAATAAACAATCTACTTCTAGTGCGATGAAATCATTATTATATGAACTAAAGAAGAGTTTACAGAATACATTAACAATGAAATGCCTGAACAATATGAGTTATAAGTATTCACCAAAAACTGCAAGCCAGAATTACTCTTTATTGCATTACACATTTGTTCAAACGCATTAGAATTTTAGTCGTGTTTAATGTGTTGGGTGACGACTAACATTCTTAATTATGTATTCAATGCATTAATTTTCCCATAACAAGAAATCGGGTATTCATTAATTAATGTGTGAGCACATCTAATTAATATCTAATTTTAAAACCCAAATCGATATTTTCCATTTTATTACTAATAGAATAGGATCTTGGTTAGTTAGTGTGTCACAGGCATGCCAACTAGTTCAATATTAAGATTGTTGTACAAATCAACACAGTTATAAATAATTTACTAGACTAGACTAATTCTAATTTCTAAACAAACTCAATATAAAAATGTTCTCGTGGTACTTTTTAATTTTATGTCCCTCACTCACTCTCTCAGCAAATCATTAATCTTTAATTAGACTATTTATTTTTTGATTAAAATTATATATTTATAGAGAGTTAATACATAATTTAAGAAAATATGGCTACAGATACTTATACTTTTGAAAATGCAAGAAAATATTATATGTACATTAATATATTATTATTATTATTGCAATTAAAAAAGGATTTAGCTTACAAATATATAATTTTAATCAAAAAAATATATATGAGGTATAATGTAGGATAGAAAAGAGTAACTTGATTCCATAGGACAAAAGTGTGGACGCCAACAAATCAGATTTCGAATATGTTTATAGTCATTCGAACTTTTGGATTTTGAATTATTTTAAAAATTAAGTGAACACTTGACACCACACACGCACGTAACATCTATATAAAGCCATGTTCTCAGAATTCAATAAGAATAGGTATAGTTCCATTGATCTGATCATAATATTCCAAGAAAATGGAGTGGACTTTGATAGTAGTAGCAATAATGACGACATTCCTCTCCCTCCTCCTCCATCAATGGCGGAGCAAGAATAAACTCCCTCTCCCTCCCGGGCCCATCGGGCTTCCCATCATCGGCCATTTCCACCTACTATGCAAGAACCCTCACAGAGGTCTCCAGCGGCTGGCTCACAAGCACGGCCCGATCATGTACACCAGTTGGGCTCCGTCCCTACCATCGTCGTTTCCTCCGTTTCGACGGCGGAGCTGTTCCTCAAAACCCACGACCTGACCTTCGCGAACCGGTCCCACAACGAGGCCTCCTACCACCTCGGCTACCAGCAGCAGAACATCATCTTCGGCCGCTACGGGCCCTACTGGCGCAACATACGCGAACTCGTCACCCTCCAGCTCCTCCACCCGCTCAAGGTCGCCCAGTTCCACCCCATGATCAAGGCGGATCACGTCTACTGTTGCTGATATAACGTGTTTGATGATAGTTGGGAGGAAGATGAAGGGATGGAATTTGAACGGGAGGGAATATAAGGATATTTTGGAGCAGGGGGTAAAGGAGGTGGCGCTCAATGTCAGCGAATATATCCCCATTATTTAATTTTTCGTTGTTACACAATATCATAATTATTACTAGCTCCGTCCTGTTAAATGCGCCATAAATAATCCGCCATAAAAATTAAGAAAGTAAATCAATACAGTGTTTTCAAAAAAAATATAAAAATAGTGAATTATTTTAAAGGTAAAACTTTTACCTTTTTAGGAAATTGACCAATTTTAATCAATGTTTTAAAAACCGGACCGATCTCGTAAAAGAGTCACTGATTTAACCGGTCGAACCGCTTAAAAAAATCGAATGACCCATAATATATATATATATATAATATATACTATTATATTTTAAAATATATGGTGTTTTATCCGTTTTTGGTCTCGTTTCTCTCGCATTTTACATTTATAATGTTGATTATTATTGTTCGGATTGATGCTTTGGTCTTTTATATGTTGCATTGTAGGTTATGATCGACAAAAATGGAGTAGCAAGACTCGAAAAGAGAAACGAGACGAAAAGGCGTAAAAAAGGAGTGAAGACATTGCGTAGGGGTAGTGATCACTACCCCCTAGTGATCACTAGGTCTCTTAAACAGAACTTGGGGGTAGCGAGCGCTACCCCCTAGCGCTCACTACCCCCTGCAGCATTGACGCGGACAGAACTAGGGGCTAGCGGTCGCTACCCCCTAGCGACCGCTGGCCCCTATGAATTCCAAGGCACCAGAACGTTGGGGTAGCGAGCGCTACCCCCTAGCGCTCGCTACCCTTCTTCACAGAACTTGGGGGTAGCGAACGCTACCCCCTAGCGGGCGCTGGCCAGGCGGGTTCTCCTTCTCCTATTTAAACCTCCACGCGTGACTTCTACAAGGCGGCTCTCCATATTTTTTTAGTTCTAGTTTAGGGTTTAAACCACGAGAGAAAACACTAGTCTAGTTTTTATTTTCTGTTCGTTCTTCAATTCAGTTGTGGATTCGTTCGTGATTCAAACCCGGTGATTATTAATGCATTATTTCCCTTTTCAATCCGTGAGTTCTTTTACTGCTTTCTTTCTCGCTTTATGATTTATTTCTTCTTCTGCATTATTTTCTTCTTGTTCTGCTTTGGATTAATGTCCAATCCTTCATCCAAACCTCTTTCAATTATGTTAATTATTCAATTCAAAGCATGTTTAAATTTTGTTTCTTCAATTCTTCATTCTTAGATCTAGGGTTTAATTGCTTTCTTAATTTTCGCCTAGGTAATTCGTATTTTAAATTCTTTATTTTCATTCGCCTAGATAGATTAATTAGATTAAAAATCCAAAACCTCTCTTTTAATTGCTTTCTGTTCTGCAACATAGATAAAAGCCCTGTTTAGCCTTCCTTGAGAATACGACTTAGGTTCAACTTACCTTTATACAACGAATTCGTACTCTTGCGAACTAGTTTATTTAATTAATTGTAGTATATCGGCTGGAAACATTCCTCGTGCCCAATACTGAATCCCTTTATCGGACAGTGGGTCTGGACTCAACAACGCCACGTACTACAGTTGAAAAATAAGTTGGGAACATATGGATATGAATATTTAAATAAAATATGTATATAAGTCAAATTTAATTTTACAATTTTATACTACATTTTATGAACTAATAGTTATTAATTATTACTATTGTTAACAAATATACATGTAGGACAATATGATATTTTAGAAATTTATGTGAAAAAATATTTTATAAAATCAAATAAAAATTATTAATATCTTTTATAATAATTTTAAATTTTGATAACGATAATTTTTAAATCAAATATAAATAGCAGTGATTAGAGTTTTAAGTATTTATATATAGCAACAATAATTAAGTTTAATAATTGAAATTCAATGAATAAATGTCTTATTTAGTTTAGTTGGTTACAAAGTTTGTTTATTTTGTGTGAGGTTAAGGGTTCAATCCTTAATTCCAACATTTTTCATAAATTTTTTAAAAAGGATTAATAAACCGGGTGCACATTGGGTCAATTGAATGACCTCAAATTAACATAATCGGACCGATTGCTTAGCCGGTTTGCAGCTAAACCAGTCAAACCGGCCGGTCCGGTCCGATTTTAATACACTGATTTTAATGAGACGGTTTAATAAAGAAACATGATCACTTTTAGCGATACGAAGGGAATATTTAACAAACATTATGTAACTGTGGAGTAATATATTTCTATATTATATTCGTTATAGAGTGATTATATAAAATAGTCAAAAAAGATTATAAAAGACAAATAATATCCACCAACGTAATAATATTTAAATTCTAGCAATTTATAAATTTCTTTAACTAAAATACCCTTATTATTATATTTTACATTTCTGAGTATGAATAGTATGAATTGTATCGAATCATACCATTCTTACGTGATACTTAATTTTATTAAACAGAACGTGCATATGAATCGTATGAATGAATATTATTCATACCTTTCGTACCATTCATACAATTAAATTTAAGTATAAAGGTATTAAGGTAATTCACAATCAAAATAACTAGAATTTAAATAATTTTATGTTTGTAGCTATTATTTATATTTTACGATTTGTTTTACTAGTTTGTATAATTACTCGTTATATATGATATATCTATATATCGAAATGTATTTTTCTTTCTCTTCAATCAAATTATAATGCAACTTTTAAATTCCATTTTTTTTTCATAAATATCAATTTTTATTCAATATGCTATCTGATTTATTATATCTTCATTTTTTGGATGAAAATAACAACTAATGCACTACAAAAAAAATTTATTTTAGCAACGGAATTTTTCCGTTACTAAAACAAGAAATTCCGTTACTAAACGTTTTAGTAACGGATTTATCCGTAGTAATATCGATGGTTGCTAGAAAATTTAACAACGGAATGTATTCCGTTACTATATATAACAACGGAATTGTAACGGAATTTTCGTTTTTAGAATGGTTTCTTCTATTTTAGTAACGGAACTGTAACGGAAAATTCCATTACTAAAATTGTACAAAAATTCCGTAACAATTCCGTTGTCGATCCGTTAAAATTTAGAAACGGAAATTTTTTCCGTCACTATTCCGTTGCTATATAATGCATTTTTTGTAATGATGGAGCCCATCCAGCAACTAGGTTACGCAAAGCACACTGAATTTTGGTATTTGAATGCATCCGCACATATGAAATGGTTTGGATTGGTATTAGATGGTAAAATAATTTTACTAGATTGAATAAGTATTTTTGATCTAATAATTACCTTGTATTAGAATTGAAAATTTTATGATTTAGATTTTTAGTATTTTCTTATTTATTACATTTGTCTGCTATTTAAGCAGAATACCTTTACCCATTTTTACTGTGAAACCGAAAGAAGTCTCAAAAACGAAAGAAATAGAAACATATATACGGTCAGCAAATGGATCATTAGTGGAACTATGGTACTAATAAATTTGTTAATGATAAATCATAAACCACTCCTCAAATCATCATATAACTTCATATCTTCAACCAAATTAATGTTATATGCTAAATGTTTTTACTAGTATTGGATAATGTAAAGAATCTTGAGTACATGCATCACGTGTTGAGCGCATCTTTATATAATAAATTCAAATGTCAATTTAACGCGTTAATTCAAAGGAATGGAAGGCTAAATCAGTCAATCGCTCAGTTGAAGAATAGCAAAAAATATACTAACAAGATTCAAATATATGGGGGACTTGCAATAATTTAGAATACAATTCAATGTCGCACATTTTTATTCCAAGTTCAGTTAATTTTATTATTTTAATTAATATTCTATAATATAATAAATCATACTCCCTCCGTCCATGAATGTTTGTTACATTTTAACTTGACAATGTAGTTAGTGGAGTTTTGGGTCCCACTTGTTATTATTATTTAATTGAAGTGTGTGTGATATAAATGAAAAGTTTAAAATGTAACAAACATTAGTGGACGGCCCAAAATGACAAAACGTAACAAACATTGGTGGACGAAGGGAGTATAGATTATTATTTTTTAAAATAGTATATATCCAAAATTTGAATATAAATCTTACAAATCAACTAAAACTGATATGAATTATTAAAAAATAATTATAAATCTTATTTGAATAAGATAAATCCTACTCCATTCGTTCCGCTGTTAGTGACTTATTGTTCAACCTAAAATGTGTGTCTAAGTTCTCGCAATTAAACGAGACTTATAATAAGTAGTAAGCTAACCCTAGTCGTATTTCAAGGAAAACTTAGCAGGGCTTCCTAATTTTAAGTGCTAGAGTACAAACAATGTAAAAGTCTTAAGCATCCTGTCAAGATTCAAAGAGTATAATTAGCTAAAATTAAATAATCAAACAACAAATTAAATAACGGGAATATGGAATAAAGGGTCTAGGATTCAAATATTTTCATCGATCATCTCATGTCACGATTAATTCATGCGTCCACTTACTATTCAAGAATTTCTAAGAGTTGTCTAATTAATAGCCTTTGCATTTATAATTAGACTGTGACTATCACTCACGTATTTAAGTCACACAATTAGAGATCCGAAAATAAATAAATGAACACTCGGTTACTATGCTTCCAATTTAAACCGATGTTGATTAGACCTAGATCTGACACTAGAATTATCTCTTGATCTCAACCAGTGTCTAAGGAATTGAAACGGTAATCAATCTGTCCAATTAAACAAGCATAATATAATCAATAAGCATGAACAATCTAAACATCAACAATCAATTAAGAAATCCAAAACCTATTGGAGAATTAACTAATCAAATCATTTCACATAATCATATAATAAGAAATCCACGGGAAGTACTTACTAACGATTACAATCCGAGAATCAATCAGTCGATCTCCCCTGTTCATCCATCTTCCCAAAGGTTAAGTACAAGCTACTGTTTTTAAAGAGTTCTAATATCTAAGAATGCTAATCTATTGAGTTTGCAGGTTTGCCTTTCAAATGCCCAGTTTTTGCTATTTAAATCATGTCGAAAACTGCCTTAATCAAGCATTCAGCGGCCACTGGCTCCACCAGCGTGATCACGCTTTTTGTGTAGGCCCAGCGGTCGCTGGCTTGTTCTCTCTGAATTTCTGACTTCTGCTACCCAGCGAGCGCTGGGATCCCAGCTCCCGCTGGACCCCAGGCTCGTTCTTCCTTTTCATTTTTTCTTCGTGCACTCCTCGACTCATACCACCTTGTTTGGCTTTGCATCTTCGGCATATTCGGCATCATTTAAACTCTAATCAACTCATCTTCTCGTCATCCTACATCCAATACAAGAACAATATAATAGAAGTAAACACGAACTAAAAATGGGCAAAATAAAATTAAACTAACGACAAGACACAACTAAACAAATACTAAAAATACACCAAAAACAAGATAAACACTTATTTCTTTTCTGCAAGTAGAATAAATAGTAATGTAAAAGTTGAAAAAATGATGAGGTCCACACATTTTAAGAGTAACTTTTTGTCATTTTGAGAAACAAGTCAATATTAGTGGCACAACTTAAAAAGGAAAATAGATCACTTTTAGTGTAACAGATAGAGTAATACTTAATTTATAATTAAATGAAATTATATAAATTAAAAATGAAAAAAAATAAAAATTAAATTAAAAAATGTAACATAAAGTATGAAGAGGCAAAATATAAAATAGCCAAAGAAGATAGTAAAAGACAAATAATAGCCACCAACATAATAATAGTTAAATTCTAGCCATTTATAAATTTTTTGTACTAAAATACCCTTGTAATTATATTTTACATTTTTGAGTATGAATAGTATGAATTGTATCGAATCGTACCATTCATACGTGATACTTAATTTTATTAAACTGTATGTACGTATGAATCGTATGAATTGTATCGAATCGTACCACTCATACGTGATACTTAATTTTATTAAACTGTATGTATGTATGAATCGTATATATGAATATTATTCATACCTTTCATATCATTCGTACAATTAAGTAGAAGGGTATTTATGATAATTCACATTCAAAATGGCTAGAATTTAAATAGTATTATGTTTGTGACTATTATTCGTCTTTTACTATCTTCTTTGGTTAGTTTGTATAATTAAGTCACAAAGGTTTATGTACAAAGGACGGGCAAACCTTTATGGGTTGTATGTGAAGACATGGAAAGAGATGTTTTTATGTCAGCAACAGAAGCCAAAGCTTATGGAATTGTTGATCTTGTAGCAGTTGAATGAAAGAACAAAAATGAATTTTGTACAAATTCGTGATTTGAGATTTTATCTACGAGTTGACTATATAAATATTAAATAAAAAAGTCCGGTTAGGATCAATCTAAACCAGCCCATTATGTATATGAATCAACATGCCAACTATTAAACAACTTATTAGAAATAAAGTATGAAACCGAATACAAAAATAGAATATTCAACGCTGTTAGCAATAATACTACTTATGCTACTCGTATAATTCCACAAACACTTACAACTCATTCTACATTATCCCTTCTGGAATTTAATCATAGCCAAATAAATGGAGTGGATTTTGATAACAGTAGCAATCACATTCCTCTACCTCCTTCATCAATGGCGGAACACCAAGAAACTACCTCTCCCTCCCAGCCCGGTCGGGCTTCCGATCATCGGCCATTTCCACCTACTAATTAAGCAAGAACCCCCATCAAGACCTCCACCGCCTGGCCCGCAAATACGTCCCCATCATGTACAACCGGTTCGGCAGCATCCCCACCATCATCGTCTCCTCACCCTCCGCGGCGGAGCTCTTCCTCAAAACCCACGACCTCAACTTTGACCGGCCCCACCACGAGGCCGCCTACTACCTCGCCTACCAGCAGCGTAACATCGTCTTCGGCCGCTACGGTCCCTACTGGCGAAACATGCGCAAGTTCTGCACCCTCGAGCTTCTCAGCGCCCTCAAGATTTCCCAGTTCCAGTCCACGCGCAAGGCGGAGATAGGGATCATGATATCGGTGACTACTTCCCCTATCTCCGGTGGCTCGATCTTCAGGGGTCGGCACGGCGGCTCAAGAAGCTCAGCTGTATCTTCGACACCTTTCTAGCGAAGATCATCGACGATCATGAACGGAAGGAGGAGAGGAGCCTCGATTTCGTGGATACGACATGGCGATTCTTGACTCAGGCGAGACCGGGTTTGAGTTCGACCGCCGCCATGTCAAGGCCGTTTTGCTGGTAATTTTGTAATTAATTACATGTTTATATAATTTTTGCTATAGTTTTCCATTCAACGAAATTTCAAATTAATCTAATTTTAAATCAAAATAATCCATAATAATCTAGGTCTAGCATAGGCTCTCCCTTGTTAGTTGCTTAGAAAGTGTGCAAGAATAGAGCTGAATTAAGAAAACCGATCCCACGGATAGATTTGGGTTTAATTTTTTATTTCATTCAGTTTGCAGTTCAGTTTTCAAAGTTTAAAATAGATAAGTTTTTGTTCGATTTGTGATTTTTATTTTTTAATTTGATCAATAATCGAATTGATCGAAATATATTACTTCATCTGTCCCGCTAAAAGCGGCCACAAGACAGTCGGGAATCAGATTAAGAAAATAAAGTGTTGTATTTTAAAAGTAAATTTTTTTTTCTTTTTGGGAAATTGATAACTTTTAGGGGGACGGTTCGAAAAGGAAACATGACCACTTTTAGGGGCACGGATATAGTGATATAAATATTATATATATATAATTAATATAAATATCAATAATTATATTTATATATTAGTAAAAACATAAATATATAGATTTATAAAATGAAAATTTAAAAATATATGTATTTTAAGATGGATTATATAAGTAAATTATAACTTAAAAAATAAAACAATAATAATTGTGGGTTCGATTTTCGGTTTCAAAAAAGTTGATCGGTCGGTTGAGTCGACCCACCAATGCACATATGAATACAATTATATTTCAATCGTACTTCATATCTTATCAAGATTCAAGATTATGATACTACTATTAATTAAGTTTCCATTAACAGTTGTTAAATGTTATGGCGTCAAGAAAATGTTAATTACAGGAATAGACACTTGGGCATCCGCAGTAGAATGGACATTATCAGAAATCGCGCCAATTCCCAAGTGCAAATGTTCGGGCTGCACATGTGACACTCCGAAGAAACTTGTCCATTGCGCTATTGAGCCATCCCTTCACCATGGCATTGCAACGTCTCCAAACTAACAGTTCCGATTCACCTTCTGCTGGGACTGAAGTGGTTCCGTCAACGAAACCATACTTGTTCTTCGCAAATAGGGCATTGGACATTTCATCTACCTAGTCAGCGTAGTTTCCATCGCGAAGAAGGTCGCTCACGAAAACAGTGTTAGGGTTGTCTGATGCCGAAATAAAGAAAGGTGACATTACGTCTATGGTTGTTACACCCGAAGCAGTGTTAGATCTAGGCTTCCGCACATTTTTTTTCAATCATGACTAATCCATCAGACGACAATGGCAAAAAGGACGAGGTACCTGCCACTGCTTCGGGTGGAACAACCATAAACGTAATGTTACCTTTCTTTATTTCGGCATCAGACAACCCTAACATGGTGTTCGTGAACGACCTTCTTCGCGATGGAAACTACGCTGACTGGGTAGATGAAATGTCCAATACCCTATTTGCGAAGAACAAGTATGGTTTCGTTGACGGAACCATTTCAGTCCCAGCTGAAGGTGGATCAGAACTGTTAGTTTGGAGACGTTGCAATGCCATGGTGAAGGGATGGCTCAATAGCGCAATGGAGAAAGAAATTCGGAATAGTGTTAAACATGCCAACACTGCACAAGAAATTTGGGAAGATTTCAGGGAGCGGTTTGGAAGTGAGAGCGCACCTAGGGCTTATGAACTCAAGCGTGCCATATCTATGACACGACAAGAGAAGCTTTCGGTTTCCGCCTACTACACAAAATTGAAGGGATTATGGGATGAAATCCAGTCAATCGCGCCAATTCCCAAGTGCAAATGTTCGGGCTGCACATGTGACACTCCGAAGAAACTTGTCGAGATGAGGGACAGGGAGAAGTTGTACGAGTTTTTAATGGGGCTGGATGCGAGTTTTGGGACTATCAAAACTCAAATCTAGGGCATGAAGCCTGCCATAAATTTAGGTATGGCATACCACCTTGTCTCGGAGGATGAGAAGCAGAAAAACATCACCACGGCTGGGAAGATTGAAGCCGAAGCAGCTGCTTTTTAGGTGTACAAAAGGCAACATTCTGGGAAAGATGAAAACAAGACAACCGGGAAAGAAAAACCCAAGTGTACACATTGTGGGAAATTTTACCACACCGTAGAGAACTGTTTCGAGATTATTGGTTATCCGGAAGGAAGAAAGAAAGGAGGAACCAGCGGCTTTAAGGCTAAAGGGGCAGGGAAGACAAACTTGGCAACAGGGGGAGGCAGTCCCATACCCGGATTTACAGATGAGCAATACAAGCAACTAACACAATTCTTCTCCGGCAAGTCCAAAGGCGAACAAGATGGTTCTCTCAATGCGAATATGGCGGGTAAAGTGAACGATATTAATTCATGGGTAATAGACTCGGGGGCAAGCGAACACATCACTTGCGATGGTAAAATTCTTGAAAACTAGGTTAAGCCAAATGCACCGATGCCAGTCAGGATTCCAAACGGAGACAAAGTGCCTGTGGAAGGCATTGGAGACGCAGAACTCCCAAATGGGATTAAAATTCAGAACGTTCTAAACATGTTTGCTTTTCAATGCAATTTATTATCCGTTAGTCGACTTTCTAAAGACCTAAATTGCGCCTTAACATTTTTTCCTGATTTCTGTGTGATACAGGACTTAGCTTCGAGGACTCTGATTGGGATGGGTAGGCGCAGCAATGGTCTTTATCATTTGGAGACAGCAACAAAGCAACGAAGAGCTATGGTGGCAACTGTTGATCAACGGGTGTGGCACAAGCGATTAGATCACAGTTCTATTTTAAATTCTCAATACCTTCATAATTTCTGAAGTAGTGGTTTTGAAAAGGAAAATGGGCATTGTGATTCTTGTTTGAAGGCAAAAATGACGAGACTACCTTTTCCTCTTAGTAATATTCAAACTCAATCTTGTTTTGAGTTAATTCATTGTGATATTTGGGGAGGTTATAAAACACCGTCTCTTTCTGGTGCACATTATTTCTTGACCATTGTTGATGATTTTAGTCGAGGTGTTTGGATTTATTTGATGAAACATAAACATGAAGTGCTTGATTATCTCATTATGTTTTGCAAAATGGTGAATACGCAATTTGATAAGAGGGTCAAAAGGATTAGAAGTGATAATTGAGGGGAGTTTCAATCTAATGAAATGGCCTATTATTCTTCTAATGGAATTGTTCTTGAAACATCTTGCACGGACACACCACAACAAAACGGGGTAGTTGAGCGAAAAAATCGACACATCCTTGAAATGGCGAGGGCACTTCGGTTTGAGGCGGGTACCAAAAGGATTTTGGGAGAGTGTGTTTTAACATCTGCCTACATTATTAATCGTTTGCCCACAAAAGTCCTTAATAATAAAACCCCATATGAAATTTTGTTTCAAAAGAAACCCACTTTTGATCATCTTAGAGTCTTCAGTTGTCTTGTTTATGCAAAGGATAACAAAAAAGAGGGATACAAGTTTGACCAACGGGGGCGTCCTTGCATATTCTTAGGATACCCGTTCTCTCAAAAAGTGTATAAGGTGTTCGATCTTGAAACGAATAAATCTTATGTTTCTTGTGATGTTAGATTCATTGAAAATAACTTTCCTTTAAAGGAGTCAAATGAGAATGTTAGAGTTGATAACGTGGGTCGTGATACATGTGGTATAAACCCATTGAAGGGCTCAACCAACAACAAGAAAATGGCACAAATGTACCAGGTCACCAAAATTCAGATGGCTCAAGGTTGATTGAACATAATGTTTCAACAAATGAAGAATCTGAAACAAATAATTATGCACAAGCTCAAGTTGAAGGCCAACGCTGAAGCACCCGAGCCAAGCATCAACCAAAACATCTTGAAGAATATGTTGTACAGCTTCCACGGTCCATTGACCATGCGCCGCCTACTCCCAACTCGGAATCCTCGACGGTACATCCTTTATCTAATTTTGTTTCATACCAAAGATTTTCTCCTAATCATAAAGCCTTCCTTGCGGCCATCACATCAAATGATGAGCCTAAGTATTATTATCAGGCAGTCAAACACAAGCACTGGCGTGATGCAATGAAATTGGAGATCAATGCTTTGGAGACAAACAAAACATGGACACTCGAGACGTTACCGCAAGGAAAGAAAGCGGTTGATTCAAAATGGGTCTACAAGATAAAGTATAAACCAAATGGTGAGATCGAAAGATACAAGGCTCGGTTGGTTGCGAAAAGTTTCACACAAATTGAAGGCATAGATTTTCATGAGACATTTGCACCGGTTGCCAAGTTAGTCACTATTCGCAGTCTACTTACAGTGGCAGCGAAGAAAATTGGCAAATTCACCAACTGGACGTGAACAACGCATTTCTCCATGGTGACTTAACCGAAGACGTGTATATGAAAATTCCGCAAGGTTTTGCGAAGGAAGGAGAGACAAGAGTTTGTAAGCTCCAAAAGTCACCAAGGCCTTGCTAGCTGTTGGTTTCCGTCAGTCTCGGACGGACCATTCTCTGTTCATTTTCAAGAAGGGTAGAACGTATGTTGCGGCTCTCATTTATGTTGATGATGTGATTCTCGTAGGCAACGATGGCACTAAAATTGACAGTGTCAAACAACACCTACATGACTTGTTTAGCATCAAAGACTTGGGACCTTTAAAATATTTTTTGGGAATTGAGTTGGCACGGTCGCCGGAAGGGATAGACCCTCAGCCAACGTAAGTATACGCTAGACATACTTGAAGAGAGAGGGCTACAAGGGGGGCGGCCTAGCGATTTTCCCATGGAACAAAACTTAAAATTTGATCCCAAGGATGAAAGCCCACACGTTGACATTTCACAATATCGCAGGTTGATTGGTCGACTATTATACCTAACGGTCACACGGCCGGACATTCAATTTGATGTAAACAAGTTGAGCCAATTTCTCTCGGCTCCACGCCAGACTCATTGGGTAGCAGCCATGCGGATTCTAAGGTTTTTGAAAGGCACGGTTGGATAAGGACTTTTTCTACCTGCCCATGGTGACTTACGTCTCAATGCATATTGTGACGCCGATTGGGGAGCTTGTCTTTTAACTCGGCGGTCTTGCACGGGATACTTCATTTCTCTAGGAGGTGCGCCGATTTCTTGGAGGACTAAAAAATAGTCCGTTGTTTCTCGCTCTTCGGCTGAGGCGGAGTATCGAGCCATGGCAAGTACAGTCAGTGAGATCATTTGGTTATGGTGGTTATTGCTTGATATCGAAGCTCCACAATCAGAGGCCACTCCTTTGCATTGCGATAATCAAGCGGCATGTCATATTGCCAACAACCCCATGTTTCATGAACGAACCAAGCACGTTGAGATGGATTGTTATTTTGTCCGTGAGAGAGTTGAGTCCGACGACATTCTGCCATGCAAAATATCCACTCATGATCAAATTGCCGACCTCTTTACAAAGGCCCTTGGTACGGCTCGTTTTAAGTTTTTAACTGGCAAGTTGGACATTCGTGATCTCCATGCGCCAACTTGAGGGGGAGTGAAAGATATCAAATTTGATTAAACCGAATATCATGGTCATAATCTCGGCAGTCATACCATTTTGTGGTGATCCCATATCTTTGTATCATTTTGTGGTGATCTCATACAATTTGTTCCCTTTTATATATTCATTCCATATTTGTAGTAGCTAGAGCACATGTATAAATTTCATGCATTGTATACGGATGAAAAGTGAGAAAGAGAAATAAATATTTCTTTCATTCTTCATACCAATTCACAATTCTTCAGAACTAATCAGACATCCAATCGAAATGAAGAGGCTCCAGAAGGATCTAGAAGAAATTGTGGGCCCAACAAATGGTGGAGGAATCACATCTCTCGAGGCTCGAATACCTTGATTGTGTGATTAAAGAATCCATGACCCTGAAAGCTTTTCTCCTCAGAGATTTATGGGGAGCAATGTGGACCTTCGAGATCGAGATTTTCAACTCATACCGTTCAGATCAGGAAGAAGAGGTTGCCCTGGCTTGCAATTAGGATTGACCGTGGTTCGATTGATGGTGGCGCAGTTGGTTCATTGCTTTGATTGGGAGCTATACCACTTTATAGGTTGCGCTTTTTGAATCAAATTATTTTATGTATATCTCTGTGTGAGTTTGAACGCTTTTACGTAAATTTTTTATGTTGTTCTTTATAAATTATATACTACATGTGTCCTAAGAAAATTGGTCATGTTTAATCAATATTATTAGTGTATTATTAATTTTCGTAACTAATTCAGTTGGATAAAGGGAGTAGTACTACATGAAAATAAGATTTTCTCCATTCATAGTACACTACAAGAAAACATACATTTAATAAGAGTAAAAAAAATATATTACACTGTTATTATTGACATTTAACTAGAGAAACAATAATGAGAGATGATGACGGGTAAAAAATTGTGTCACTAAAAATTATTAGTGATAAAATTTGAACTTTTAACTATAAATTTTACTATCACTAAAACAATATTTTTACGATTAGTGAGTGTATATCTTCTTTTATTATTACTTTCATCACTAAATGTCATTTTTCTTATAGTCGTACGTCCAACTATTTTTTTTTCAAACTCAATTTTTGTACATATAAAATTAGATAAAGTGTGACTCTTTTACCACTAATAATACATTCAACAAGTTCTTTAAACATAATATTTTAATATTTATTATTAAAAAATAAATTATAATATATTCTCTTCATATCACGAATTTATTACTCATTTTGTCATTTTAGTTCTTCTACAAATTTATAATCCGATTTGTTTTTCCATTTTTATAAGTGGGTCTTTTACTTTATGCACACTATTCAATTTAATACAATAAATTATATATGAAACTTAAACTCCACTCAATACACAATAAATTTTAAATTAAATTATTTTTTCAAGACGCATATGTATCAATATATTAGTGCATAGATCACATGAAATCTCATTATTCACCGTTTCGTTGACTTTATTAGTGCATAGATCACATGAAAATCATAAAGAAATGATTGAAATAAAATTACAAAAAGATCCAATCAAAACTCAATCCATCAGCGTCAACTGCTGAAATTATAAATTATAAAAATATTAGACGGCACCTCCGATCACAGTCGTCATTACACTGTAACACATACAGTAAAGGTTGATCGAAATATACTTTTGATCACTATCCAAATTCACAAATTTAACCATGGAGTGGTTTTGGGCAGCTCTCTGTCTCCTCATCTCACTCTTTCTCCTCCAACGCCACCTCTACAATAATAAGACGAAGAAGAAGAACACGAATCTTCCGCCGAGCCCGCTCGCGCTACCTGTTATAGGGAATCTCCACCTCGTCGGGAAGAATCTCCACCGCGACCTCCATCGCCTCTCCCAGAGACACGGCCCCATCATCTCCCTCCGCCTAGGCTCTGTCACCGCCATCGTCGTGTCCACGGCGGCAGGGGCGGAGCTCGTGCTGAAGACACACGATCTCGTCTTCTCCGGCAGGGTTCGCCACCAGGCTGCCCGATACCTCGGCTACGATGGGAAGAATATCGTCTTCGCCCCCTACGGAGACTACTGGCGCGACATGCGCAAATTATGTACCGTCAAACTGCTCAGCACCGCCAAGATCGGCGAGTTCCGGCCGATTAGGGAGGCGCAGATCGGAGATATGGTTCGAACGCTGCGGGGGAGTGCGCAGAATGGGGAAATTGTGGATGTGAGCGCAGTAATTACGCGTGTGTTGGGAGATATGAATTGCTTGATGGTGTTTGGGAGGAAATACGTCGATGCGGATTTGGATGAGAAATTAGGTTTTAAAGAGGTGATTGATGAGATGTTGCACGTGGCAGCGCTGCCCAATTTAGGGGATTTTTTTCCTATGATAGCGGCGCTCGATCTGCAGGGGTTAAATCGTCGTATGAAGAAACTTAGCATGATTTTCGATGGGTTTCTGGAGAGGATAATTGATGATCATCTTCGGAATTCCAACATGGATGAGAAGAAGCAGAATCGAGACTTCGTCGATACGATGTTGGAGGTTATGGATTCCGGAGAAGCTGGATTTGAATTCGATCGCCGCCATGTCAAGGCTGTGCTATTGGTAAGTACTCATGTTTTGCCCTCCATATGTTTGTTCTTATTCTCGATTTTTTTGTGTGATCTTGATCATCATTCAAGAGGCATTTTTGTTGCTTAATAGACAAAATACCTAGTGTCAAATTTGAGTTGGTATCATTTGATAACTGTAATGGTGTCTTGAATTTTTTGTTAATCAGGACATGCTTATAGCAGGAATGGATACTTCGGCCTCAGCAGTGGAGTGGACTCTATCAGAGTTGATTAGGCACCCTGATGTCACAAAGAAACTCCAAAAAGAATTGGAGCAAGTTGTGAGCACGGACCAATTAGTCGACGAATCTCACCTCCACAAACTCGAATATCTGAATTTGGTTGTGAAGGAAACCTTGAGGCTTCACCCTCCGGGTTTACTGCTTGTCCATGAGTCAAGGGAAGATTGCACAATCAACGAGTTCCACGTCCCAAAAGATTCATGGACCTTTGTGAATTTATGGTCTATTGGTAGAGATCCTAACATGTGGCACGAACCTGAAAAGTTCGTCCCCGAGAGGTTTCTTGGAGACAATATTGACCTTCTCGGACAACATTTTCAGCTCATTCCTTTCGGATCTGGCAGAAGAAGCTGCCCGGGGTTGCATTTGGGGCTAACGTTGGTTCGATTGATGGTGGCGCAATTGGTTCATTGCTTCAATTGGGAGCTTAGTGATGGCATGGTGCCTAGTGATCTAGACATGACTGAACACTTTGGAATGGTTACTAGGAGAGCTAGGCCTATCATGACTATTCCCACATATAGGTTGCATATATAAATGAATGCAAAATTGGAGATCAACGCAATGTTGGCTTATTTGGATATGTATCAACCATGTGGTGCCATATTTGATCTCTTACACCGAGGTTGTGTTAGCTTCTTTTGTTTATTTGATGTTGATGTATCAAGTCTTGTTAATACATTGCAGTGAATTACTATGTGAGTTGTGTAATTTTATTGTAGAGAACGTTGGACATAAAAGTTTCATAATTTTGACGTGGCAATTTCGATCTATATGATTAAACTATATATCTGTGATGTTGAACATGACTCTTGATTTATTGTGATTAATGTTGTGAAGTAGATATGTCAATTTACCCTCGGATACCTGATACATGTGCGTATCCGACGCTAATAGGTATGAATTTGAGAGAAATTTGATATCCACGGGGTATGTTCATGAATAAAATTTAGTATACATTTAGTTCGTGAGTATGAGTATAGATAATAATTATCTATACCCGCACAACTCATATATCCGCGAAAATTTACATGCAAAATACTCGAGAAATATCCGTCAAAAACCCGTCTGTACACCTAATATTAACCATATTTTTCTATTTTTCAATTTATAAAAAATTATATATGATTCTCATCTAAAATTATGTCCAATCTATCTTAACTATTAAAATTATATGTTTTGTCGGTGATAGATACCCACGAGTGGTGAGTTGATGGGTAGCCAACAAGTGATGGGTGGTGGGTTCGTGGGTACCCATCGAGTGGTGGATATTCGTGGGTGGTGGGTTTAAGTGACGTGTAGCTTCGTGTATAAATTTAGTATTCATTTAAATTGTGATATGAATATGGATAACTAATATCCGTATATGACTTGCCCGATTATCATCCCTAGTGTGAAAGATGACTCCCTTCTATGAAATTGCGTTTTCTAAAGTACACTTGATAATCGAAGCTACTTGTTGAGCCAAAATTATTTATCGTGGAGACGAAATTTCTCATGAATGATACCTTATGGGTAGGGGTGAACAAAATTAAACGAATCCGAAAAATCAAATTGAAGCAAATCGAAATATTAAATGTGGTTTGATTATTTTGGTTTTTTGGTTTGATTTGGTTTTATTATTTGATTCGAATTTTAATTTGGTTTGGTTCGGATTCATACAAAACAAACCGAAAAACCCAAAAATACGAATTATTTTATTACTATTATAATATAAGTTTATTTTATCATATATATTTTTATTTTCTTTTTAATTATATCTTATCTTATACTCCTATTTCAAAATTTTAACTATTATTTAGAAAATTAAATGTAATATTTCAATATTTTTTTAGATTTACAACATATAGAATTATAATATTCAATAATTATGTAATAATTGTTAGATTAATTGCTTGTAAATTCATAAACTTTTTGTAATTTCAGTTTTTTTCTCATGACCTTTTTTTTGGCGAATTAATCCACAAAATAAATTCCTGTTTTGATTTTTCCCCGATATCATTTTCCGGCCAAATTATAGCTATGTGGAAGATGATGTGGCCTTTTATATAATTTCATTTGATAAAACTTATGTGGAAGATGACATGGCATTTTAAATAAGTTTATTTAAGTTGACTCTATTTCTTGTTCTTTTTATTTTAATACCCTTTTCATTTCCCTCCCGTCTAAATTCTTTCCACCATTTCTTCACCTATCATGGCCATGGGAATCGTCTGCTGCTGAAGCTTCCTTGTTAAGAAAATGTTGGAAACTAGGATAATGGTAGTGGAGATTTGCAAGTTATAGACTGATGGAGAACAAGTTTGCTATTGGGAATAGATTGATCCCGAACTTCCTTCGTACTACAAGAATGTCATACAAAGAATGAAATTTGAAAGAGATAGAGCTATTCAACATCAATTCCAAGTCGGAAGACAACCTATTGAAATGGAAGAAGAAATTTGTGTTGCAGAAGATTTAGAAGTTGTTGAAATGAGGGCAATGATGGAAAACAAGTTGAAGAAATTAGAGAAGAGAATGAAGCACATGTATATTGTCATTATTGTTGTTGTTTTAGTGTTTTTGTTTCTTAAACGAAGATGATAGTTATGGTGACTATTCACAGACGTCCATGAAGTTTGGGTGATATTAGCATCATAATGTATGTTTGTGGGTGATGATTAGAGTATATCTTGTTTTATATTAAGCAATATATTATTTGTGAAATGAATGAAGTGTGTATATTTTGGAATCTAATAGATTATGTAAGGTACAATATGCTTTTATGAATAAAGTTTAAGTTTGTTATTACATCATAAGCATGACACAAAAATTCATTAAATAACCTCAAGAGAGTAATTGCATGGTCATGTTTATCATTACATAAGAACTACCAAAGGTCTTGCGAAATAAAATGGTCTTCAAAATACAAAAGAAATATGACATGTTCACGTAATCCATCAAAATAAGCTCATGTGAGCACTAATTTCCATTTGGGACTCTACTCTCTTGTGTTGTGTTGATTGAATTTTCTGGATGTGAGTTTTCCATTCCTCTATCTATGTTTCTCCCTCTTCCTTTGCCTCTCGCAGAAATAGATATGGATGCTCCAATGGGATTAGTGATTGTTGTATTCTTACTTCCTTAGTAGTGGTAAGTTCCTGGTATTCTAATCCCATAGGTCTTTGGAATCCTATTAGAGTAGGTCTTCTCATTGGTTAGTTTAAGAGCAGTAGAGTTGTTGGTAGTCAATGTTGAAGAAGTGGCTTGTTGGATCTTCTTTGATCTACCTCTTTTTCTCTAATTAAAATGATTAGAAATAGTAAATCAGAAATTAAGTATAATAGCTTATAAGGAAGTAATGACAATAATGTATAACCTTTTGGATTGGTGGCAATTCAACTGTTGCATTTTTACATTTCTTCTTGTTGTGGCTTTCTTGATGACAATTTCCACATCTTATTACACGTCCAGACCTCTTTAATTTTCCAGGATTCCTTCGATCTTCTTGAGTTGTCTTTCTTCTTTTGATTTTAGGTCTTCCAGGCATCTTTCTAATGATTAGTGGCCTCACTTTAAACCCCTCCACTTCAAGCCACAATTTATGCCCATTTATTGGTTCTAAATGAAAAGCATATGCTTCCATATACTTTTCAACTGTATAGTAATCATTGACAAAGTCTGCTACATCTAAGCCCATGAATTGAATGACACAAATAGCATGTACACATGGTATACCAGTTAGTTGCCAAAGTCTACAAGCACATGACTTACCCTCCACATGCACTTCATACTTATCTTCATTCAGATCAATTTCGAACCTCCCACCTGGGGCTGGAGATGATATATAATGCTTACTAACAATCCTAAATCTCTCATTTTTCTTCCTTACTTCAAGGCATAGTCTATCGTCTACCCTCCTAAGTGTATCAAGCTTCTTGCTGTGTCTGGCCATCAATGAGTTTCTAATCTCCTCTAGCATATGGATTACATGTTTGCTTCTCGCATTCAAAATCCATCCATTAAAGTCTCATTAATATAGTTGGTAATTATATCACAACAAGGAGTGAACGATATAAAAGCCCTACAGAATTTTTGTACATCTCTCTCAATAAAGCCTTGAAAAGCTATTGGATCATCTTTCTTCATCTCTGTCAATGCAAGTTTATAATCTGCAAGAGGTGTTGATCTAACAGCTTTCTAGAAAATATTTTTGAGGGTTGCACCCTTATGATTCTTCTTCCAGTTCATGTACACATGTCTTGCACAATTTATGTGCTCAACAGCTGGAGTCAATATGCTCAGGGGCGGAGCCAGGCCCTCACAAGTTGGGGGGGCAAAATGTTTAAATAACGAAATAAATTACAATATAAAAATGTGCTTATAATAATTCCCTACGATTACTCATATTCTGAAAACGATGTAATATCAATTCATTATCGACTGTATCAAAAATTTCCTTCTCAATATAAGTAACCAAACAATCATTCATCCAACGATCTCCCATTCGATTTCAAAGCCGACTTTTCACAATCTTCATGGCAGAAAAAAACTCTTTCAACCGTTGCAGTTGCCACAAGTAGAAAAAGTGCGAGTTTGATAAGTTTATACACCAACGGATACACAATATCTCTTTTCGTCTTCACCAATTCTCTTGCAAGAGTTCCTATCCCCTTCAAATCGGAAAATTCTTCACTAGAACGCATATCCGAAAAATAATTCTGAAGTTGGTTATCTAGAGCCATTATCTCAACTGGAGAAAAATCAGTTAGATAAAAGTTTGCGACATGCAGCAATTTCTCCTTATTAAAAGCAACAACTGAAGTAAGTCCGTGTTTGCTTCTGAGAATCGATCATTGAGCTCTTGAAGTTGCATATTTAAAACTTCATATAATACACTTACTTTGTAGTAGTATAAATTAGCAACTCGTGGAGCTTTGCGTTGTGATCTAGCCTTGAGAACCCAAACATCATCCATATTTGGAATTTCAATATCATGACAATTGCAGAACGTGACCACTTCCTCCAATAGACTATCCCAACCAACATCTCTCATCAGTTGTAGTCTTTCTTTTGAGACTTTAACTTGTACCATTGCATTGACAATATCTTGACTCTTCCTCTGTAGAATCTGAGATAGCTCATTTGTTATCCCTAATATATTCTTCATCAAATGCAAAGTGAAAGCAAAATCAAACGTTCCCAAAGAATCTATAAGACCAGCAGCTTCAGCCTTTTGTTCAGGAAGTGAACCATCTTTGACTACATAGTCTAACACATCAATAATTGTAGAAAAACTTGAAATCAAACTCATCAATGTGCCATAATGGGAACCCCAACGAGTATCACCTGCTTTTTTAAGCCCAAATTCTTGATTCAAACCACGACCACTCAAAATTTCTCCATTTCCAAGTGCTTTCCTAACTTTAGCCATTTGTTTCTCTCTAAACATATCTTTTCTTTTACAGGAACCTCCAACAACTCTAACTACTACAGCTATCAAGGTAAACAAAGAAGCAACTTGCAGATGGTCTTTTGCTACTGCAACAATAGTAAGTTGAAGTTGATGTGCGAAACAATGGACATAAAAGGCAAGTGGATTATCTTGTAAAATCAAACTTTTAAGCCCTTTGAACTCTCCACGCATATTACTTGCACCATCATATCCTTGCCCTCTAATTCTTGACATACTCAACCCAAAGTGCACAAGAAGTGATTTAATAGCTTTCTTCAATGACATAGCAGAAGTGTCACTAACATGGACTATTCCAAAAAAACGTTCAACAAGAAAGCCATTTGAATTCACATAACGTAAAACAACAGCCATCTGTTCTTTGTCTGATACATCACGAGACTCATCAACTAATATAGCAAAATTCTCATCTCCAAGTTCTTTTAATATAGCATAAGTAGTTTCAAGAGCAGCAGCATGCACAATATCTTTTTGAATGTCTGGAGAAGTTAATTGATTATTCTCTGGAGCATTTTGGAACACAACACTTTTTATCTCCTCGTTATGATTTGCAGCAAACTTCAGGAATTCAAGAAAGTTACCTTGATTAAATGAACTTTCCGATTCATCATGTCCTCGAAAAGGTAGGCTTTGGCGTAGCAAATATCTGACACAATCCACTGAAGCAGTTAACCTTGCTCTATAAAGGTTGCGTGTTTGCTCCACTTGTTTAAATATAGCTACTTCAATATGTTGGCTTTGTTTCATCAAATCTACACACTTTTGCCAAGCTTGATTATGTGCACTGTTTGGACTTCCAACATGTTTAGTAAATAATTCCTTCTTTTTCCAATTAGTGAACCCAATTGTAGTGAATGAATCTCCACCCATTTGTTTTCCAAAGTCCGGACGAAATAAATAGCAACATAAACAGAAGGCAACATCCTTATTTATGCTATATTCTAACCAATTTCCAAATTCATTGAACCATGACAGACAAAATCTTCTCGATACCTTACCAATCATTCTTTGTGGGAAATTATGATTTCGAGGTTGGCATGGTCCTTTTTGCAAGTAAGCTCTTCTTACTCTTTCTTGATCATTAGGATCATAACTTGAAATCATTATCCTCAAACTCGGGTCTGATGGGAGATCATCCAAATTGATTTCAACTCGAGGTTTCTTTGAAGAATCATGCACTTGTTCCGGATGAGTTCTTTCTCCTCGACTTGTATTTCCATTTGTCGTTGATGGCTTTCTTATGAGGAATTTATTCATTCCTATTCCATAATAATATTGAAGAGTCAATGAAATTGACTTGAATAAAATAAATAATTTTATACTTTATAAATTGATAGATTTCAAGTAACAAGTATTCATTCAAAAGTGAAACTAAAAGACAAAAAAATTAAAATTAATTAAACAAATCCTCCAATTATCCACTAATTAATTTAAAATATTTGTGTAGTGGTAGAGGAGACATCTCCATTGACCCCTTCCCACTACCACAACACATTAATTTCTCAACCTCTATTTTTTATACATATTATTATTTCTCATATTATATTAAAAATTAGAACCTCAAGTCCTTGCAAACACATTCAAAAAAATAAATTAAAATCCAATCCAAAAAAAACAAGCATGTTTTGAATCATAAAAAACATGTATAAATTAATTAATAATGAAGATGAAGAACAAACCTTGAGTGAGAAATGTGAGTGAGCTTGCTAAAATGGAGAGATGCAAGTGGGTGTGCTTTAAAAATTAAAAGTTAAAAATGGCGCCACTGTGCTGTAGCACGTAGCAGAATTCTTTCGTGGGGGGGGGGGGACGACAGAAATTTTGTTTTGGGAATTGAGAGATATACAATCTTACAAAAGGATGGGTTGGACTGCAAATAGTTATAGATTTAATTTTTATAATGATGGGTTGTTGGGCTGCAAATGGATATATATTTAGTTTTAGAATATAATATAACATCAAAATAATGTAAGCCCAATAATTTAAATTAATTAATGGGTCATTAGTTAAAATAGATTGGGCCTAAATTTTTGAATGTATAGCGTAAAAAAATAATAACCTTTGCCCCAAATCTTTTAAATTTTTGGTGGGGCAACAATTAAACCATATTACCATTTTACATAGGTATATAAGTATAGTTATAGAATATTGAGGTGGGGCAAGAGCCCCACCATCACCAAGTGTAGCTCCACCCCTGAATATGCTCACAACATTTTCAAGACCCTGCAATCAATTTTATATGGTTAGATTTGTATAAAATTCATGAATGAGCTACATAATTTTGATGTCCATGCCAATATATGTACCTTTTGTTGGTCTGAAATAAAGGTCCAACCATAACCATTTGTGATATTTAAATTCTCACACAGACACTTCAAAAACCATGTCCAACACTCTTCATTTTCTATTTCTACTCCTGCCCAAGCAATGGGATACATTTGGTTGTTCTCATCCTTTCCCACAGCACATAAGAGTATGTCACCTAGATAAATCTTCAAATGACATCCATCCAAGTCAATTAAAGGTCTACACTCGTTTTTAAATCCTTTTCTCGGCGCACTAAACCCTATATACAGCCCCCTAAATAAATGTTCATCCTCCAACAACAACTCAAACCTACCATCATTGTCTATCCTCTTAACTTCAGCTAAATACCTCCTTAACATCTCATAATGCTCATCCACTGAACTTCTAACCATATATTTCGCCAATGATCTTGCCTTATACAATCTGTCAATCCCAACCTTTGTCGTATACATATCCCAAATATCATTCTTCAAATCCTGTATGGATATATCAGGTTTGATTCTAAAAATATTGATGTATCTATTGGCTATCCACTTAGAACTAATGAGCTTGTTATCCATATATTTATGGCAAGAATGTTTCCCTTAATTGTCTTAATCATAAAGCATTTATCTCTAACCACTACAGAACCATAGATCCTCCACTTACAAGGAGGACTACAATATGCCTCACATTGTTCTACAGAAACTCTCTTAAAATGCACATGTATAACATTCTCAATAGTCTAGTTTGTGATAGCTTCTTTACACTGCCAACCATCTTTAAACCTCATTCCCAACTTAATTTCTAATGTTTTGTGATCACACTTTGGATCATAGTAACACTTCGTAACTCTAAGACCCCCAATCTCTCCATCCTCACCAATTTTAGAAGAATCCACATTCTCATCAGATAATTCATAATCAAAGTGCTTATCTGTTGGAACATTAACATTATCATATCCTATTATGTCATCGTCAATATAGTTGAACACTGGATCTTTAATATGAAAATTTTTCTTTCTCTTAGCATCCAAGTATTCCTCGTCACCCGATCCTAGCTCTAAATCAGTTCGACCCTCATTAGATGAAACATATTTAGGTGGTTCATATTCTTCATCCTCAATGTCACTGAACTCATCACCATTTGGCTGAATGTTATCCCATTCCTCTTGGTAATTATCAATCACTTTATCTACATCACTATCATTTTCGGGTTCAACAACATACTCAAAATTATTATTTTGCTCAACTATTTGATCAAGAAATCCATCACTACAAATAGACAACAGAAAAAAATGACAATCCATGATATGATATAATATTATTACAAATTATTTAATCATACGAGAACTTAAATAAATTATTTAGTTTTGCATAACCAAATATAGATGATATATCATTAATCAATTTTGAAATAAACAAGCTTGATCCATACAAAAATACTTTTGCATATAAATATAAGTCCTAGTTGAACAATGGAAAAATCTCAAAGTCAAGTAGCACTTTGGCGCCCTGGAATGAATAAAGGTTTTGTCCCTTAGCCTTAGATGGTACTTGTCTTATAAAATCAAGGTTCATGCTCGATGGGTACTCTTACAGACGGCCACGTTTCACTTGCGAAGACGAAAGCTCAACGCGACATCTGAGGTATTAACCGCAATCACTGACCGGAAGACAAGACTGAAGACACGAAAAACAGCCCCCATGTCTTTCAGAGAGATAGATATGGAAGGTAGTACCGCTAAGGGAAATGAGATGTCCCTGTGTAAGTTGCAAATGTTATTGGATCAACGATGTAAGTTGGGAAAAGGTGTTCGGCCCCTCGGAAGCGTCTTCCTCAATGAAACCGGTGCTCTGGCGCCGGATTCTCTCCGGTCAGATGGCTAGAAGTCCCCAACTTGAAGAACGGGTTTCATCGATCTTTGGTTGTGGAAGGGGCGCCAACATGTCATCATATCATCAGTGAAAATGACAGATTCCATCTTCTCGCGAGTCACTCGCCGAACTCCTTCAGCCATGAAAGACTGTGAAGAATTGAAGATCATGATTCTCGCCAAGGGCCCGGTTGTTAATCAATATGTGCAGTTAGCCGAGTAGCTAAGGATTCCGCAGCTACTGCGGCCCCAGCTTCTTAAGGCGGAACTCTAGGTTGAGGTCAGTAAATTTGATTTTGCCATAGTCAATTTCTTAGAAAATCACCATTTATATATAAGTGCAAAATGATAGCAAACCTGTTCTCCATTAGTCTATAGCTTGCAAATCTCCACTACCACTATCCTAGTTTCTAACCTTTTCTTAACAAGGAAGCTTCAGCAGCAGACGATTCTCATGGCCATGAGAGGTGAAGAAATGGTGGAGAGAATTTAGAAGGGATAGAAATGAAAATTAGAGTATTAAAATAAAAAGAACAAGAAATAGAGTCAACTTAAATAAACTTATTTAAAATGTCATGTCATCTTCCACATAAGTTTTATCAAATGAAATTATATAAAATACAACATCATCTTCCACATAAGCTATAATTTGGCCGGAAAATGATATCGGGGGAAAAATCAAAACAGGAATTGAGTTCGTGGATTAATTCGCCAAAAAAAAAGGTTATGGGAAAAAACCGAAATTACAAAAATTTTCTGAATTTACTGGCAATTAACCTTAATTGTTATTCTTTGAAACTTGAAAAATATTGAAGATACATTGACGATTTTTTATTATAAATTTTGATTTTAAACTTTGTAAAGTTAAAAAATTATTTTTTTTAGTACCTAAAAATTATTATATATATTAGATTTTAATAATTATTCTTAAAATTAAACGAAATTAGTTACTAAATAAAATATTCGGATAAACCGAACTAACCCGAACCAAACTGAAATAAATTTAGTTATTTTGGTTTGATTTTTTTTTCAATTCAAATTTTAATTTGGTTTGGTTTGATTTTGCTAAAAATCGAACCAAATACCCAAATGCTAACCCTTACTTATAGGTGCTAATATGCGAGTTCATAAAAGTGTAGAAGTACACTTTGTGAATATTGTATGCTTTTCTCACTAAACTAATATGCAAATTCAAAATCTATAACTATTTGCATTTACACATCAATGTTCATGTCATATTCTTTATCATTGCTATACTTTTTATTTGTGGATGATTGTTGGAAATGGAAAAGCATATATATGATCCAAAATCCCTCTCTCTCTCTTTCTCTCTCTCTCTCTTTCTCTCTCTCTCTATGTATATATATATATATATATCTATATATATATATATGATCATATAAAAAATATATTTATGTGAGAAATGAGAAAAGATCTTAAACATTCATTTTAATAGATCAATAGTTATGATCTCTTTTATAAATTAATTTTCATTTAAAAATTAACTTTCGCATCCCTAAAATAACTAAAAATTATTTAAATCTAATTTAATCAATCTCAACTATTTATTATAGATAGACTGATGATCGAGATCCATTATGATTTATCACATATGATTTATTTCTCATATGAACATAATGTTATATATATGGGTTGGATCAAATAGAAACAAACCCGAATGTTAACTAAATTCTATTATAATTTGTCGATTAACATATAATAAATGATTTAATTTAATTTTATATTATTTTGCAACGCTTTTTGGATAACATGTGAAGGTCAGCTTAGTAAATTTAGATTATTTCATATCTTTTTAGAATCTTGCATATTATGTTTGCGCTTGATGTGTCAATATAACGTAATGTCACATAAATATATGTGTCACTATAATTTTATTTTATTATTTTTTTTAATATTATGTATCAAAAAAAAATTAAATTATAATTTAATTAATAAATCTTAATTGGAAAATAATATTTTATCAAATATTTATTATTTATCTATATGACTAAGAATAATAAATTTAGAGATTATCACGGTGGAAAAATATTACGTAGGAGAGAGAAATAAGTAAAAATAACTATATTAGATTTATTAAAGTTATAATCATTATAACATAATTACATTTATAAATTTTAAAATATAAAATTATACATATATACATATATAATAATATTCAAATAAATTGTAAAAATATGTTAAAACAAAAGAACGACTAAGATTTGATCGTAGTTATCACACATGGATAAGATTAATATTTGAACTCTCATTTCTCTCTATTTATATAAATATAAGGTTGGATTCATATGAAAAAAAGTCATATGCGAGAAATGAGAATGAATCTAGCCCTTTATCTACGTAGAATTAATGATTGAAATTAATTGAATTTAATATAAATATTATTCTTTATTTTGTCAACATGAAAGTTAATTTTTAAATGGAAGTTAGTTTACAGATTAAATCACTACTATTGATTTATTAAAATGAAAGATTGAAATCTTTTCTATATGATCCAAAATATATCAAATGAGAATGTAACTTTATTGGAGAAGTAAGAAAATTTCTAGATCATTTATTTAACGTTATGGATGAATGAGATTGTGTAGTCAATTTTTCAATTTTCAGACATATTTAATTATTATTTAATTGAACAAAATTCTAGTTTTGTAATTTGATTATATTTCTTAAATGTAAATCCATATACTTATACTAATCAATCGATTGATTTAATTAATGCATTCGTCTATTTTCTTATCTTTATTGTTCTTCTTAAATATACCATATATATTAGTCGTGTTTATTCCTGAAAAAATATTACTATTATTTTTCATAATATTATTTTCATCTTTATTTTCAATTTGATATTTCATGCATTATATCTTGATCTAAACGAATGCATTAGCATTACAATTTTTTGTATGAACGTGTCTTGAAATCTTATAACTTCTTACCATTTATAAACATTAAGTATGATTTATCATTTCTATATAGGGGTTCATTTATGCTCAATTATGATTATTTTATTCATCAATTATTATTTATTTATTTTCCTATTACCATTATAATATATTTTGAGTCAATTGTGCAAATTAGGAAGCATTTTGTGAAGAAATTGAATGCATCATATATGATATTTTACTATGCATAGATACACACTATATGAATTAATTAAGTTTTGAGTAAATTGTGCATTTCATGTACTAAGTCCATGTATGATGCATTAACTATGTGATGCGTTTGGTAACGATAATAAATTATTAGGATATAATTAAATCATATAATTAGATTAATTATTATTATAATTGATGATGAATGAAACAGAAAATGTACAATATTTAACATGTTAATAAATGTCATTACAAAGGATTCATACGAAGATGCTCATTGTTTACAAAATAACACTCACTTCGTCCCGCTATTAACTGTTTGTTTCTTTTTTGTACGTACAAGAAAGAATTATATAAAAGTTAAAAAAAGTAATAGAGTTCCCACATTTTAAAAATTAACTTTTTACTATTTTAGAAAATAAGTTAATATTAGTGCCACAACTTAAAAAGAAAAACAAATCATTTTAACGAGGAGGTAATCTAACAATAGCCTAAAAGCTAAAATATGCATTTATATGCAAGTGATGATATCAAATCTATAAATTTATTGCCAATATCAAAAAGTTAATTACTTGCCGAAATTGATTAACAAATCAAATGCAATCAAACGGGTGGATATAGAAATCTGAACCAACACACCATTTAGTAATTGATGCAAATTAAGCATCAATGTTTTCAAAAAAATTACCTTTATATTTTTTTCCCAATTTATTTCAGATATCAAGGGCATTTCTTAATACTAGTGTCTGTCACGTTATGGTATATTTTACTAAAATTTTCATATTTTATATTTTATTTTTATTTTCGATATGAAAATTTTTATACCGTTACTTTACCGCATATTTTTCGAGATATTTTAGTTCGGTATACCTTACTTTTGGTATAACATTTTTACATACATATACTTTACTTTACTTTCGGTATACCAAAACTTATTAATTTTCTGTATATCTTACATTATTTCAATGTACCTTTCTTTCACCGAATACCAAAACTTATTTTCGAGATAAACCACTAATATCATATAATCAATTACAAATATATTAACTAACTATATTATTGTATTTTCATATAACTAAATAGATTTATGTATATAAATCATAATTAATTTGGTCATTTATGCATGATATATTATATAAAAAAATTAATATATTTTCATTGACTATACATTATAACTTATATTATATTTAGTAACAAATATATGTAGTCATATGATCATATAAAACACTTGTGTTCTTAAAGCATACTTTTAGATTATAATTATTTTTATATTAATGTAACTAATTATATAATTATTTAAATTGATATACTCGTTTTAGAAAATAATTTAATAAATCGTGTAATTATATCATAATTATTTAATTATGTAAATATATATATATATATACACATATAATAGTTTATCATTATCATTTAAAATAATAATTATAAGTTATTGTTCAATCTTTTTAATTATTAAAAATTCACATATTTTGTATTTTGTCATTAATATTTATTAATTATAATTCATAATTTATGAATAAACAATTATATTATAACTCAATCAAATGTATATGTACATATAATATTATACATATATGTATATATAAATATATATATATATACAAAATTTTTCGGTATACACCATGGTACGGTATATGACGGTATAGCTCGATATATATATACCAAAAATTTCAGTATACCTCGATATTTTACGGTACTGTAAATACAGTAACATTTTTTCGATAAATTTTGAGAGCCCTACTTAATACCACCATCAAATAAAACATTAAGAGAGCGAAAACAAATGAAATATGCCATATGAAATAACCTGTCTATAAAGGAAATATATGGAGAAGGAATGGAAGAAAAATCTATCATCAAACACAAGGACTATTAACTAGAAAAATAACTAGGAGGTTCCAGAAAAACAAATGAAGAAAGAAAAGACAGTGGATGGAGAAATAAATGGCTAGGGTTCCACAAATTCCCCCAATATTCTGCACTTGTCCTTCAAGATGATGCTTTCGAACACTTCACGCCCGCCGTGCAAGCCAGAAATCATCAACTTGATGAGAAGGAGAATTCCAAATTTTTCGTCGTCTTCGCATCAATGTTCTCCACCGCGGCCAAAGTTGTGTCCACTTGAAAGAGAGATCGAATTTGAAATCTATTTCATAGGTCAAATTTGAGATAATTTTTTTTTTCCGTTTTCTATTATGTCATAGATTAGATACGTATATCTATATCTAGGGGTGTTATGGTACCGTATACCTTACTAAAATCATCATACATTATACCTTACCTTACTAAAAAATTATTTATTTAAAATATGTGCATATATAAAACATAATGACTGTCGCCTTAATATAATATTAAGTATTATTTTTATTAAAACATAATAATTTATTTATCAGATAATTAATTACTAAAAAATTAACTAATTATATTATTATATTTCTATATATCTACTAGATTTAAATATATGAATCATAATCTTACTAATTTCGTCATATATATAATTTGTTATAATTAAAATTGGATATATATGTACATATAATATATATATATATATATTAATATATAGGAAAACAACAATATATACCAATTTTTCCGATATATATTGCGGTACGGTATACGACGGTATACCTCGGTATTTGAAAAACTTATACCTTTACCTTACCGAAAAGTTCAGTACGGTATCATACCTTACCAAAAATTCCAGTATACCTTATATTCCGGTATTTTACAGTATTTTTCGATACGATATGTACGGTATACCGTTTGTTCGGTAAATTTTGACACCGCTACCTATATCACTCTATTTGTGGGTTTGCAAAACTTCTTAGAGCTCATCATTATTTAATTTAAAATCAGGCCAAAGCGTTTAAAAGACTTTCTACCGAGGGTTAATAGGTAAAATTATACTCCTTCCCTCCATGAAAGTGTTTGATACTTTGACTCGACACGCGTTTTAATGTAGTATTTTGACTTTATGTAGAAAAAATAATTAATGGAGTTTGTATGGATGTCAATCGGGCCAACCCACTCGATTTCGGGTCAACTCATTCGGTTTCGGGCTATTTTCGGTCCGGGTCAGTCGAGCTTTTTTTATTTCGGGCTAAAATATTACAGACCTAACCCTAACCCACTCGGTTTCGGGCTAGCCCGTCGGGCCAAAATATTTGTTGGAAAAATTATTTTATATATATTTTTTAATAAATATTTTTTATAACAAAAATTATTTCGTCTTTTCTCAATATAAACATTTAATTTGATAATAGAAACAAAAATAACTATTATTTCATTATAAACTTACATAATAACTAACAAATTACTAATATTTTTGTCACAATTTTGACATAAATCATTATATTTTTTCAAATTTTAAGCCATTAATTATTTTTTATCGGTTAATCGGGCTCAGGCTATTTTCGGTTCGGTTCAATCGGGCTTTTTCTATTTCGGGCTAAAATATTTAGGCCTTAACCCGCCTTTTATATCGGTCTATTCAGGTCAGCCCATCGGTTTCGGGCTAAATTGACATCTCTAGGAGGTTGGGTCCCACTTATTATAATTATTAATTGAGATGTGCGTAGAAAAGTATAATTAGTGGATTTTGAGTCTCACATGATTTATAATTTTTAATTGGATTGTGTGTATAGAATAATTACTATAAATGAAAAGTTTTAGTGTTAAAAACATTTGTGGACGGACCAAAAAGGAAATATGTTAAAACAATTAGTGGATGGAGAGAGTATATTTTTATAAAACAAAGATAAAAAAAATATGCACTTTACATTATAACATGATTAATTACATTAATATATGAACACTTGATCAATTTCCTCATATACTCATATACTCATGTACAAGGGCGTATTCAGGATTTACATTTAGGGTGACCGAAAAATAAAATTTTTAAAGTACTATATTTTATACATGCACAATATTTTTTACAGAGAACTAATGTTGTATTGGACTTTATAATATACATAAATATAACTGAAAATTTTGGACTTGCACTGGACTGCATGCTGCAGCTATAACATAGATCCGTCCATGCTCGTGTAAGTGAGTACTTTTACATTTTTACTTATTAAATCGAATATTTTAACTTTTACCCTTTTACTAAATGCATGTTGTTTATGATTTAAAATAACATATTCAACTTTTACTAGTATACAAATAGACTCTAAGAGAGAAAAGCCTACGGTACTATTCTACCTATTTTTCCCTCGTCTAGATTGAATAATGGAGGAATTAATGAATTTTTTGATAAATATCAAACTTATTTGGCTAAAATTAGGCCATATAGAGATCTTAGCCTTACACACTAACACAACGTAATGAATGGGTCAACTTAAACAAGATAGACGGGTATAATAAGGCATGCAATCTAACTTAAATGAATGGAATATTGTGACACTTAAATTTGTCTTGTTTATAAATTTGAAGGCTCACACTTCTGTTCGAGCTTTGAAAATCAATTTCGAATTTGGTTTTATTTTGATTTAATTTATTTATTATTTAATTCATAGTAAATTCAAATTCGATTTGGACCTCCAGTTAAAAAAATTTAATAGTGCTTATATAAAGTTACAGTCAAAACTCAATTCATAAGCGTCAACTGCTGAAATTATATATTATTACTATCCAAATATAGTAGACGGGCACCTCTGATGAGATGACAGTCGTCATACATTGTCACACATACAGTAAAGGTTGATCGAAATCTACTTTTGATCACTATCCAAATTCACAAATTTAACCATGGAGTGGTTTTGGGCAGCTCTCTGTCTCCTCATCTCACTCTTTCTCCTCCAACGCCACCTCTACAATAATAAGACGAAGAAGAAGAACACGAATCTTCCGCCGAGCCCGCTCGCGCTACCTGTCATAGGGAATCTCCACCTCGTCGGGAAGAATCTCCACCGCGACCTCCATCGCCTCTCCCAGAGACACGGCCCCATCATCTCCCTCCGCCTAGGCTCTGTCACCGCCATCGTCGTGTCCACGGCGGCAGGGGCGGAGCTCGTGCTGAAGACACACGATCTCGTCTTCTCCGGCAGGGTTCGCCACCAGGCTGCCCGATACCTCGGCTACGATGGGAAGAATATCGTCTTCGCCCCCTACGGAGACTACTGGCGCGACATGCGCAAATTATGTACCGTCAAACTGCTCAGCACCGCCAAGATCGGCGAGTTCCGGCCGATTAGGGAGGCGCAGATCGGAGATATGGTTCGAACGCTGCGGGGGAGTGCGCAGAATGGGAAAATTGTGGATGTGAGCGCAGTAATTACGCGTGTGTTGGGAGATATGAATTGCTTGATGGTGTTTGGGAGGAAATACGTCGATGCGGATTTGGATGAGAAATTAGGTTTTAAAGAGGTGATTGATGAGATGTTGCATGTGGCAGCGCTGCCCAATTTAGGGAATTTTTTTCCTATGATAGCGGCGCTCGATCTGCAGGGGTTAAATCGTCGTATGAAGAAACTTAGCATGATTTTCGATGGGTTTCTGGAAAGGATAATAGATGATCATCTTCGGAATTCGAACATGGATGAGAAGAAGCAGAATCGAGACTTCGTCGATACGATGTTGGAAGTTATGGAGGCCGGAGAAGCCGGATTTGAATTTGATCGCCGCCACGTCAAGGCCGTGCTTCTGGTACGTACCTTACGTTTTGCCCTTCATATGTTTGTTCGTTTGTCTCAACGAGTTCTTTTTGTGGTGTTCATCTTCATTCAATTAGGCATTTTTGTTTCTTAAAGTGACACTACACATTATGTCTACGTCTTAAAATATTAATGGATATCAAATAATACAAATTTCAATTGGGTTCAATTGATAACTATAATGGTGTATTGATTTTTTTTGTTAATCAGGACATGCTTATAGCAGGAATGGATACTTCGGCCTCAACAGTGGAGTGGGCCCTATCAGAATTGATTAGGCACCCCGATGTCACAAAGAAACTCCAAAAAGAATTGGAGCAAGTTGTGGGCACGGACCAATTAGTCGACGAATCTCACCTCCACAAACTCGAATATCTGGATTCGGTTGTGAAGGAAACCTTGAGGCTTCACCCTCCGGGTTTACTGCTTGTCCATGAGTCAAGGGAAGATTGCACGATCAACGAGTTCCATGTTCCGAAAGATTCATGGACCTTTGTGAACTTATGGTCTATTGGTAGAGATCCTAACATGTGGCATGAACCTGAAAAGTTCCTACCTGAGAGGTTTATTGGAGACAATATTGACCTTCGTGGACAACATTTTCAGCTCATTCCTTTCGGATCTGGCAGAAGAAGCTGCCCGGGGTTGCATTTGGGGCTGACGTTTGTTCGATTGATGCTGGCGCAATTGGTACATTGCTACAATTGGGAGCTTGGTGATGGCATGGTGCCTAGTGATCTGGACATGACTGAACACTTGGGAATAGTTACCAGAAGAGCAAGACCTCTCATGGCTATTCCCACCTATAGGTTGCACACATAAATGAATGAAAAATTGGAGACCAACGCAATGTTGGCTTATTTGGACATGCATCAAGCACGTGGTGCCCTATTTGAACTCTTATATCGAAATCGTGTTAGCTTCATTTGTTTATTTGATGTGGATGTATCAAGTCTTATTAATACATTGTGGTGAATCAAAATCAGTACGTGAATTGTGTGATTTTATTGTAGAGAACGTTGGACATAAGTTTAATGATTTTGACGAGGCAATTTCACTTTGATGATCTATATTATATGATTAGAATATATTTTTTATGGTCGAACATGTTGGCTCTTATTGATTTCTTGCGATTGTGTTTTGCATAAGATTTTCATATACCATATGTGTAACATTTAGTGTTGTGAACTAGAGATGTCAATTTACTTGCGGTACTTAATACCCGTGGATACTCCACCTTAATAATTGTGGAGAGACATTTGATATTTATGGGTAGATTCATGAATAAAATTTAGTATCTATTCAATTCGTGAGTATGAGTATAGATAATAACTATTCATATCCGTGGAACCCATATACCCGCACAAATTTACCAGCAAAATACTAGTGAAATATTCATGAACAATCCAACTACGTACACACCTAATATTAACAATATTTTACTATTTTTTATATAAAAATATATAAGATTTTCATCTAAGTTTATATCTGATATATCTTAAATATTAAAATTATATGTTTTCCAATTGATGAATACCTACGAGTGATGGGTGTAACAACCCGATTCCAAATATTTATTTGAAATTTCTTTTATATATATATATATATATATATCATGATTGATATTTTGATTTCAAAGAAAATTATGTGTCGAGTTTGATGTAGTTTATGTCGCGCCCCTAGTCAGTAAATAAATATTTAGATCAAGTTTTTGAGTCTTAGTAAGCATTCTCCGTCGATTAAATTATTTGACTTTATTAAATACTAAGTATGTCAAATTTAACTTTTAGGAGTTTAATAGAAAAATTTATTTTTAGTATTCACTTATATTAAAAGAATATATTATTGTGTGTGTGTATATATATAGAGAGATATATTTTATATAGGAGCTCTAAATATTTTGTTAAACAATTATACAAACCATTTTTCAACAAGATAAATAGACTAATAAATATATAATAAACAATAACAATTATCTCTTTAATAAAATCTCAAACCAACTACACTTGCTGCTTTGTATAAGATTTCATGGATTTACATTTGACTTTTGCAAGATTTTACAAGATTCTGAATAGTTTGAGAAGACAATGAAATCTACTAGGCCATCATTTTTCCTAGCTATCCCACTTTATGTTGAGCCGTAGCCGAAATTTATCCTTTCTCCTTCTTTAAAACATGCCTGCATCAAGGTTAACCAAATCATTCTAAAAAATTCATCTCAACACAATTTCCACCAAAACATTTCTTCCTCCAGAACAATCATCTTTATTCAGAGTAAGTTTTCATAGTTCGTTCTAAATTCCATATTTACTTTATCAAAATAACTCTTTCAAATCTTTAGCTTTGTTTAAACCAAATTTTCTGCAATATAAATCTGGATTTAATTTATTTTTATGAAATCTAAATTCTTGTTCTTAACAACATACATAAAAAAAAAAATTATACCTTACTGTTTAGTATATGTATATATAAATATGCTCTAAATTTTGAGAAGAAACTAGATAAAAGTAGAAAGAGAAACATGGCATTTTGTACCTAAATATTAAGATCAGTAGGCTCTGAGTCTTGAACGAGTGGTGTTGACTCGTTGAGTTAGTTGAGAGGTGAGTTACGGAGGCGAGGCGGTGGCTTTCGGCGTACCGACCGTCGGTGAGCGAGGGGACTGGAGAGGTGGTGCCGGTGGCTGTAACCTCGGCTACTGCTACTATTTTTTTTTCCTTTGATTACGTTGGAAGAGGCAGCTTTAGGTTGGGTATTGAGGGAGATGAGTGTAAAGGGAGAAGAAAAAAAAAATTAGGGATTTCAGTGTCGGTAACTTGAGTCTTGTGAAAAGAAGCAAAAGAAATGAAAGAGAAGCACCTGGGTTTCGTAAGGAGGAATAAGGATGATGAAGTTTGGGCTTTCTTTCATTTAATTAACTATATTAATCTATAACTAAAATTTGATGAAATGGTCCTCATATTGAATTGGTCAGATGGGTCATCCAAGTCGTAGGTTAAATTTTAAATAAACTTAACTTATTATTTATTTTATTTAATATTAGGCTTTACATTATTAAGTGACTTTAATTAATTAAATTTATTAAGCCTTTAAAACAAAATAGCCGTGTGCTTCTTTCCTAAAAAAAAAAAGAAATTGATGGCATATAAAGCCATTATTAATCGAAAATAATAATAAGCATAAAACCTTAATCTTATTTATAATGTATAAACAATTTACAACTTTTTAAAAAGTATGGTTATAAATATTAAGGTTTTGAATAAATATTTATAAGGTCCGATTAAAATAATTTAAGCTATACCTTAGGCCTTATAATTTTGTGATAAATATGTGACTAGGTGCGGCGCGACTAGGACTTTGACGTGGTTTTAATTGCTCGACATTATATTCAAGTTCAAGGTTTAAGGTGTGGTGATCTATTTAAGTTATGCCGTTGATTATCGTTGTCCATTTTAATATTATATGCGACCGTATGTGTTAATATGAAACTATGTTGGTGAGTAGCAACGCCGTTATTTAAAGTTGCCACAAGTTGCTCTCACTCTATGTTATGCGCTAATTATGTTATGTCGCCAGGGGCCCGCCAAATGGGTCCAGGACGTCACAGTCCTTGGTATGCCACAGTGCGAAATCAAGTTTTATGTTATGATATCATGCGCGAGCAAGTTATGTCGCCAGGGGCCCGCCAAATGGGTCCAGGACGTCACAGTCCTTGGTATGCCACCGTGCGAAATCAAGTCTATGTTATATGGCCATATGTGTTTACCGTTTTATTAACGTGGACAACTCTTGCATAATATCACACACTGAGTATATTTTTGTATGCTCATTCCCCACATTAACATTTCAGGTACTTGAGCTCGGAGGCGCGTGGGAAGTCGAATGACGTATCATGATATTTAAGAAAAACTTTATGCACTTATATATTAAGTACTTTTGTTATGCATTTCTATCTTAAGTACATTTGCAAGGAATGCTAGACTTTGAAAGTATGTATATTTTGATTGACTTGCAAAACTATATTATTATGCTTAAGTCAATTATGGTTATTTTAAAAGGGATTTGTTAGTTTATTTCAATTTACTACTATTTTAAGTTTAAAGATTTTATTTTCACTAAGTCTTAAAAAAAAATTATTTCACTTAATTATGTTTCAGTCTTTATTAAATATTATTTCCGCATTAAATATTTATAAATTAAAGTCATATAAGATTAGGGTGTTACAGTGGGTGTTTAGTATGTTTTTGTTTCAATTTTGGTATTCGTGTTGTCGTGTCTAGAGTATTAGATTGTTCATTTTCGTACTTTTCTAGTTCGTTTTTACGCCGATCGTTTGTTTTCGTGCTTTGGATGTAGGATGAGAAAATGAGGAAGGAATGGAGCTGGAAGTGTTGCTTTGTGCGTTGCCCATGCAAAACCGAGCGGAACGGGAAGGATCGAAGATTACACGTGAAGAAAAACCAAGTCGAATGAGCAAAGAAGGGCCCAGCGCCCGCTGGGGTGCACCTGCAGAAGATTTCAGAGGCTAGGGCCCAGCAGCCGCTGGCCCTACAGGAGCCGTGCGCCAGAGAGGCAAGGCCAGCGACCGCTGGCTCCTCAGCGGCCGTTGGCTGGCAGTTATGAGAGGGTTTTAAAACTCCTTTGGGCATCATTTTTAGACCCCCGACCTATGTAACTCAAGATTAGACTCTAAACACCTTTTTTTTTACTTGCTTTCTTAAATAAATTTTAGTGAATTCCAACCGATTGAAGTGAATTCCAACTTAAGATTCTTATGTTTCATCTAGTAAGCTTTCTTTTGATGGTTTCCTTTTGCAATTCTACCATGTATATTATACTTGGCTAGATTTTGACTAGGGTTGGATGTTAATGCTCATGTTTGATTGATTCATGTTAGTTGGTTAATTTGTTTTGATTGGAATTTAGTGTTTGATCACCATTGAATTCATATATATATATATATATATATATATATATGTTTAAGTAGATTGATGAATTGCTTTTACATGTGGAATTGGGGTTAATCAACATTATTCTTTAATCGGAAACGTTTGAATACGTGTTTGTACGAAGTTAAGTAATTGTTAGAGGTGTGAGATTGATACGAAAGTGAAGATCACGACTTAGTAGATAAAAACGGAAGTAATTTGCTAAGCAATCTCTCGTGTTCCTAACCAAGTATGAATGCATGATCAATTTGATATCAAATAGGAGCTAAAGTATCCAATCATAAACTTCAACCCTTTGGTATTCGTATTTATTGTTTTGATCTTTAATTTGTTGTTGAATACTCCCTCTGTCCCACTAAATTAGACCCATTTGTATTAAAATAATACATTCATCTACTTTTCAAATGAGTCTAATTTAGTGGGACGGAGGTAGTATATCAAAACCGTTATAGAATGTTTATGATTTCTTTTTAGTATTGTAGTACTAGTAATTAACAGCCCTGCATAGTCTTCCATGAGATTTGACATTAGGATCAACTTGACATGTATTACAACACTCGTCTAATGGCGAGAACTTGAGATACATTTTAAGTTGAACAGTGGGTTGATGGATAGCCAACGAGTGGTGGGTTGCGGATACCCAATGCGTGGCGGGTTTATGTGTATGCGTAAGGTGGCGGATATTCGCGCATGGTGGGTTTGTGTGACGGGTAGGTCCGTGTATAAAATTTAGGAGGGTGTATTTAATTGGGATTTTGTATCATTTTTTTGGACTTTAAAAAGTCTATGGATTTAGAAAATCCATAGACTCTGTGTAGAATTTAACAGACTTTTTTATTGATTTACATGGATTTTCATAGATTTGATAGAATTGTGGAATATTTTTTTTATTGATTTACATAGATTTAAATAGACTACGGGACAAGAGATGATATATATTTTAGTATTTATTATACTTTTAAATGCAAATAAATATTAATTCCAAATTTATTTAGTTATATATCTTATTTAATATATATATATATGTATATATTAATTGCAATAATACTATTTATACTATTTTTAATTTCTATATTAATTATAGAAATGTCAGGTCTTGCTTGGGTGGCCTATTGTTGTCGCACATGGGCGAACTTGAGTCGGGTTGGGCTGAATTATCATCCCTAGTTGGGTTTGTAGAAATTTATGAGAGAATCCGTTGAAATCTCTAGTGATTATAAGAGATTTTGTAGAGAACAATCTATTTATATTTTTAAAAGAAAATCCATGAAAATTCGTAGACTATTAAAATCCATAGATTGTTAAATACCGATAGATTTTATAAGACTTTTTAAAATCCGTATTGAATACCTCATAATTTTTAAAGAATTTTGAAAATTTGAATTGAATACCCCTGAATTTTAAAAGTCCAAAAAAATCCTACATAATCCACAGTCATGAATACACCCCTCTTAATTTTCATTTAATTTGCGGTATGAATATAGATAACTACCATTCGTACCTGATGTGCCCGATTGTCCTCCCTAATGCGAAGGGTGTCTCCATTAATCTATGAAATTGCGTATTTAAAGCAAAGCACACATGATAAGCTAGTTTGTGAGTATTGTATATACAAGATCTATAACTATTTGTATTTATGCATCAATGTTCATTTCTTTGTCTTTGTTATATTTTTCATTTGTGTGTGATTGTTGTAAATAGAAAAGCATAAATATAGATTTTGGATCATATAATAAAATATATTTATGTGAGAAATGATGAAAAATCTCAATAATCCATTTTAGTAAATCAATAGTTGTGATTTTTTTTCAAATTAATTTCCAATTAAAAATTAACTTTCACATTTATAAAATAATTAAAAATCTTTAAATTTAATTTAATTAATATCAACAATTTGTTAGAGATAGATTCATGACTGAGATCCATTCTGATTTGTCACATATGATTTATTTTTTCCTCATATGAACACAATCTTATATATACGTGGGTTGGATCGAACGGAAACCAACCATTGGATGTTAAATTGAATCTATTATAATTCATTGATTAACATATAATAAATGTTCTTAATCTAATTTTAAATTATTTGCTAATATTTTTTGATAACATGCAAAAGGCAACATAGTAAATCTAGATTATTTCATATCTTTTTTAGAATCTTGCAAATTATGCTTTCGGCTGATGTCTTACTTTAATGTAATGTCACATAAATATATGTGTTAATATAATTTTATTTTATATTTTGTATTAAATAAATTTTAAATTATACTTTTATTAATAAATTTTAATCGTAAAGTAAATTTTAATTAAATATTTATTATTTATCTAAATGACTAAATAATAAATTTGGAGACAATCGCACCGTAAAGATATTATGTATAAGAGAGAAATGACGTAAAGCTCATCATTATTTAATTTATAATCGGGCCAAAGAGTACAGACTTTCTACTAAGGGTTAATAGATAAAATTACATACTTTTATAGAACAAAGATAAAAAAAATATATATACTCAATTAAAATAAAAGATAAAAAAAATATCCACTCTACATGATAACATAAGGAATTTATTTATGTGATCATGTTATGCAAATCATTTTGGTAAATCAAATAAATGAGTACATGATCAATTTTTCTATGTGCTCATGTAAGCGAGTAATTTTTATCTTTTATTTTTAAATTGATATTTTTTATCTTTTATTTATTAAAATAAGTATTTTAACATTTAGTCAATATACTAAATGAATGTTCTTTATGATTTAAAATAACATATTCAACTTTTACTAGTCTACCAAATCTACCCTAAGAGAGGGAAGCCTCTCGTGGCTATTCTATCTATTTCTCCCTCATCTAGAAATGGAGGAATTAATGATTTTTTTTGATAAATTTCAAATTTATTTGGCTAAAATTAAGCCATAGAGATCTTAACCTTACCACTAACGCGGCACTCAAAAAGTTTCAACGAAATAAATAGGTAACTTTTTAGAGTGAAATAAATGAGTAACTTAAAGAAGATAGAAGAGTATAATAAGGGAGCATTAATCGAACTTAAATGAATGGAATATTGTGTTATTTAACTTCGACTCGTTTGAAAGTTTGAAAGCAAGTTTCATTCGAGTTTTGAAAAATAAATTTGAGTTCGGTTTGTTACATAAGAATCAAGATCTAATTTCGGTTCGTTTATTATTCGATTTAGTAGTGAATTCAAACTTGATCTTGAGCTCGGCTCAAGTTCATTAAATATTCGAATTCAAGTTCATTAAAAATTTCATTTATTAAATTATGTTAATTAATAAATATATATTTTATATTAATTTGGAAAGTTCGTGAACAAGTTCGCATATAAAGTTCGCGAAGTATTTGGAGTTCGACTTATTTTTAAAGTTTGTGAACTATTCAAAGCTCGACCCATTAAGATTGTATTTGAACATGTTCGCGAACATTTTTGAACCGAATATCATTTTGAACCGATCAGAACCGAACCGTAACCGTTAACACCTCTACTCATATTGTTGATCCACCATTAACTTGCTAACTAATCACTCACATTACATATTTAATTATAAATAATATGAGACTTTCATTCTATTATTAACATATTTAATTTATTTAATCAATTACTCAATTTTCTTTTACTTATATATACATATTTAATTAATAAATATTGTGGATCCTTATTATTTCACTCACAATACATTCAAATCATTAGTTGGGTCGGGTTGGGTCGTTATCAGGTCAACCTGATAACAACCCAACCTGTTAATGTTGAACCTGAACCCGACTCGTTAAGGATATAGTAAATTTGAACTCGAACCCAACCTGAATGGTACAAACCCGAACCCAAACTAATATATTTTTTTTCAGGTTGAACCCGACATGTTAATGACTTAACCTGATAACAACCTGATAATGACTCAATCTAACACGATTGCATAAATATATATATTATTAATAATAATATTTTTAGATAATATATTTATATATTTCAGGTAACCCAAATTCAATTTGAATCCAACCCGAACTCAACCCAAAAATCCCGAATCCAATAAAGGCCAACACAAATTCATTAATATCATGTCAGTTCGTATTGGGTTATCGTGTCGTGTTGAAAATTGAGAGTGCTAGTTAAAACTGTTAACAAACCTAAATCTACAATTTTTTTCATATATATTTTAGAGTGATAATATAAAATAGTCAAAAAAGATTGTAAAAGACAAATAATAGTCACCAACATAATAATAGTTAAATTCTAGTCATTTATAAATTTCTTGTACTAAAATACCCTTGTAATTATATTTTACATTTTTTAGTATGAATAATATGAATTGTATCGAATCGTACCATTTATACGTGATACTTAATTTTATTAAACTGTATGTACGTATGAATAGTATGAATGAATATTATTCATACCTTTCATATTGTTCGTACCATTCATACAATTAAATTTAAGTAGAAGGGTATTTATGATAATTTGCATTTTAAAATGGCTATAATTTAAATAATATTATGTTTGTGGTTATTATTTGTGTTTTATTATGGCTAGTTTGTATAATTAACGCTGTGTTTTAATGTTAAATGATTATATTGTATTGCTGCAACACTTCAATCAAATCTCAAAAATATTTTTTTCAATTTGAACCATAATATATTTGATTTGTCAAAACAAAATCCGTTTCAATTGCTCCCCTCAATTATTGTGAACTCTATTATAAATAACGGTTGCTCAAAGTCCAAATCTCATCAAGTAAATCAAGAAAACTAAGCCAACATACGATATAACGATATAGAAGAAGAAAATTATCAAAGAAGTATGGAGTGGTACTGGGCAGCTCTTTCTCTAATCATCTCCCTCCTCCTCCTCCAACATATGCTAAAGAAGAAGAACGGTAAAAATGTGCCGCCGAGCCCAATGGCGCTGCCGGTGATAGGGCATCTCCACCTCCTGGGAAAGAATCTCCCCCACGACCTCCACCGCCTCTCCCAGAGACATGGCCCCATCATCTCCCTCCGCCTCGGCTCCGTCACTGCCTTCTTGGTGTCCACGGCGTCGGGGGCGGAGCTGGTGTTCAAGACACACGATCTTGTCTTCTCCGGCAGGGTTCGTTCGCAGGCTACCCAGTATCTCGGCTACGATGGTAAGAACATCACCTTCGCTCCCTACGGTTCCTACTGGCGCGACATGCGGAAATTGTGCACCAGGAAACTGCTCAGCCCCGCCATGATCTGCGAGTTCCGGCCGATTAGGGCGACGGAGATCGGAGATATGGTGGGAATGTTGCGGCGGAGTGCGCAGAGAGGAGAAATTGTGGATGTGAGCGCAGTGGTTGCGGGTGTGATGGGGGATATGAATTGCTTGACGGTATTTGGGAGGAAGTACGCCGATGCGGATTTGCATGAGAAATTAGGGTTTAAGGCTGTGGTTGATGAGACGTCCCATGTGTTCATGCTTCCCAATATTGGAGACTTTTTTCCCTTCATGGCTGCGCTTGATCTGCAGGGATTAAATCGACGGATGAAGAAACTTAGCAATATTTACGATGGGTTTCTGGACAGGATAATTGATGATCATATTCGGGACAAGGATGAGAAGAAGGAGAATCGAGACTTCGTCGATACCATGTTGGAGGTTATGGATGCCGGAGAAGCCGGATTTGAATTCGATCGCCGCCATGTCAAGGCCGTGCTTTTGGTGCGTAACTCATGTTTTGCCCTTCGTATTTTCCTTTGCTACTAAATTATGATATCTCATCTCATGTTATTCAGGACATGCTTCTAGGAGGAATGGATACTACATCATCAGCAGTGCTGTGGGCGTTATCAGAACTCATCAGGCACCCAAATGTAATGAAGAAACTTCAAAATGAATTGGAACAAGTTGTGGGTTTGGACAAAATGGTGGATGAATCTGATCTTGACAAACTCGAATTCTTGAATTTGGTTGTGAAGGAAACCATGAGGCTCCATCCTCCGGGTATACTGCTTCTTCATGAGTCTATGGAAGATAGCATGATCAACGAGTTCCATGTCCCCAAAGGCTCATGGATCTTTGTGAACATGTGGTCTATTGGTAGAGATCCCAATATGTGGTTTGAACCTGACAGGTTTGTGCCGGAGAGGTTTGATAAAAGCAATGTTGACCTCCTGGGTCAACATTTTCAACTCATACCATTTGGTTCAGGCAGAAGAGGTTGCCCGGGGATGCAATTAGGGCTCACATTAGTTCGAATAGTGGTGGCGCAACTGGTGCATTGCTTCAATTGGGAACTTCCTAATGGAATGATGGCTACTGATTTAGACATGACTGAAAGGTTTGGAATAGTGACCGGTAGAGATAAGCCTCTTATGGCCATTCCTATTTACAGATTGAATATGTGAATTAAACTAAAATCGGTAAAATTAATTATTGTTAAAAGTCATATAAAATTTGTCTTAATTGGAATCTATAATATATTAACATTATAATTATAACTAGTTTATGAGATATTTAGTTCCTTCGATAATTTAAATACAAGGTTATACATGTAATAATACTTTTTAAATTTATGTAAAATTAATAAAATTTTCTAATTAATTATTTAAGTTTTGAGAAATTATGTCTCCTCCTCATTTTTTATTTTATTTTATTTTAGTGGTTCAGACTAGAGAGATGGCCGCATCTGGCCACTTGTCGGATTCGAGTTTGAGGTTGCTTTAATTTAATTATGCTTTCTCCCAAAATGGTTTTGTCAACTCAAGAAGTGAAGAAGAGATCTATTAATCAAGTAAAACAAGCACTTTAAATAATTATATTGATGCCCAAAAATTGCTAAAATCATTACTATAGGCTATAGCTAATGAAGTGGATCTGATCGTATTGGTTATATTATATTTATTATTATTTTTATTAATGGTAAAAGTTTTACTTATTTTTATTATCAATTAATTCATAACCATAAAAAATATAAGGTTTAAAAATTATAAAATGTATTTCTTTAATTATAATATTTCGAGTCCTAAAATTTTAAAGAATTGCATGGCCCTCTTACCTCTATGTAAGTATGATGGCATTCATTAATTACTTGTAGAGTATCATTTTGACAAACAATTATAAATTAATCTACAGTGTGAAGCAGTGATGGTGCAATAGAAACTTGGCAACAATAAAAGCTTATTGAATTGACGCCATCATTAAAATAATCTATTTAATTTCAAACAAAAAATGTAAACTAGTTATTTATATAAAAAAAAGTTAAAAATAGTTATTTTTATTATAATATTTTCATCATAAAATTATATAATCACAACCAAAACCTATCGTGTTCGTATAATTACGTGTGTGATTGTTGAGATGAATTATACGAGCATGACAAACAGTCTGACACTTGGTAGCACTTGTGTAATTTTTATGAATTGGTCTTGATTATTTGAAATTACACAAGTACTCTTAAATGATGATCATGCTCATGTAATATAAAATTCACTAGGAGAAACACGGTCATAGACAATAGGTGATACTTGTGGTTTATAACGGAAATGCTTGTGGTTAATAAAAGTGTAGCATATTAAACAACGGTTGTGGACCACAGTCGGCCACCCGTTGGTGTATTATATTATAGACCACAGACAAATCATTTGTAGTTTATTGAATTATAGACCACATGTTATCATTTGTTATCTATTCTTCTATAGACCGCACAACGTCGTATCACAACAAAGAAATGTCCGCGTGGTACTTGTCGAATTCGACTTTGAGGTTGCTTTAATTTATAAGGAGAAGTTTGATGCTTTGTCCCAAAATGGTTTTGTCAACTCAAGAAGTGAAGAAGGGATCTATTAATTAAGTAAAAAACATGCAATTTAATTGCTAATGAACATTAGTATAACTGATGAAGTGGATCTGATTGTACGTCTTGATTATATATTTCTCATATTTTTGTTAATGGTAACTTTTTGTGTGTATACAAAAGTTTTACTTGTTTTTAATATAAAAAGTATTTTTATCAGGGGTGTTGATTCAAAAGATAAAAATGATAAAGTTTGAAAATTATAAAATACATTTCTTTATAATAGAAGGGTTATTGGATTGAGGTAATCAATAAAATAATATCATCAAATAAATAAAAATAAAAACTAATTATTTATGTAAAAAAAGTTAAAATTAGTCATTTTTATCATAACATTCCCACCATAAAATTACATAATCACAACCACAATAAATCGTATAATTATGTGTGTGGTTGTTGAGATGAAATTACACGAGCATAATTGACAGTGTGACTCTTGATCGTTTTCATATTTTTATGGACTAGAGATCTTGATTATTTGAAATTACACGAGTACACTTAAGTGATCATCATACTCATATGCTCATGTAATATAGAAATCTTTGTAAACTTTTCACAAACAATTAATAAGCATAGTTATACACTAATTGAATAAAAAGGTGATTTATATTTGTACATAAAAAACCTTTATTTGACATAATTGAATTTGTGTACTGATATAATTAGGATTGTAATTCAATCAACTGAATATTATCATGTTTGATTTTGACACATTTAAAATTTAAAAGTTCGAGTTCTATTCGAATTCTGAAAATTAAGATTGGATTTGATTTCATAAATACAAACTGATCTTGAGTTTTTAAACTTCGTAAACAAGCTTATTATCAAAGTCTGCTAACTATTTGAAACTCGACTTATTAAAATTATATTTAAACTAAATACTATTAGGCTCATGTTCAGTTCAAAAAGTAATTCAAGCTTAATTCGAGACTCGAGTTTAATTTATTTTATGAATTAATGAATTTTGAACAAGAATTATCAAATTAAACTTCAAATAATTCATAAAAATTTTGATTGATTGAGTCGGGCTCATGACTAGGGGTGAGCAACGGTTCGATTCGGTTAAAAACCAAATTAAAACTCTAAAATTAGTCGAACCGAATTGTTTAGAAACTAAAACCAATCCAACCAAATTGATTATAAAACCAAACCGATTTGAACCAAAACTTAAAATTCGGTTTCGGTTCGGTTCATTTTTGATTATCTAAAATTTTAATTATATATATTTTTTTTAATGATAAATTTATTGTAATTTGCACTCAAAAATTGATCCTCAAGTTATTTCAACAACAAAAATTGTTCAATAATCTATATAATAATTTATGTATGAAATAAACATTCAGAAACTTTTCATTTTAAAATTTACTTATTCATATTTTATATGATTTGTTTACTTTACTTTTGATTATATATTTTATATATTTTAGTTAATTTTATGCTAATTTGTTTTATAAATGAGATGTTGTAATCAATACTATTTAAATTTAAGTATTTTATTTATTTATTATAATCTTTTAAAATAATAATTAATGTATAATAAAATTTGATCGGTTCCTTTGAAAACCAGAGCGATTTACTAAAAATCGATCTAAACCGAATTTTTTTTTAATTTTTGAATATTAAACCAAACTAAATACAAATATTTTAAAATCAATCCAAATCAATCAAACATAAATGGTTGAATATGATTATTGAGTTTGGTTCATTTTTGCTCATCCCTTCCCTGGATGAGCAGGCCAAGAATGTAGTCAAATAGAAACAAAACAAAGAAACAAGAAGCAACGAGCAACCTTGTGGTTGTGATGACCTTCCTCCAAAGAGAACTGCATCATCCAATCATATCTCCTCAAATCGTTAGAGCTAATCTCTCTCTTTCCACGTCATGCACTTCTCTCAGCCTCTCGTTCCCTTTAATTACACAAGCATTTCAAAGTTCAACGAAAAACTAAAAACTCTAAAACCCATTTCAGTTCTTGCTTCTCTGCCACCTCTAATTCATACCTTCTCAATTCTTGCTCTCTCGTACAACATCAAGTTTCTGGACAATGGGATTTTGGGCTCATTGAAATCCAAACCAGTTTGTAAAGATGGCAACCTTTTCAACTTCTTTTAGGTGTCCCATTTTACCCGAACTGATATTTCTTTCTCCTCATAATTCAACGAAAAGGCTGAAGCTTTATCTATCTAGAGCCGTCGCTCTTGGGCCCAGAAGCGATGTGAAGATTCTTGGAACCAGAATCAAAGCAGTTCAAAGAGAAGAAAACGCTGTTCTTGAGGAAAGGGATACAGAATTGGCAGCTAAACTGAATGGTGGCGTTAATGGAAATTACAGTAGCAATAATGGTTCAGTTGGTAGCAACGGAAATGGGAGTGTGAGAGTAGAGAGTGCAAACGGGAGTTCAGCTAAATATGTGAATGGGAGTGAAAATGTGGGAGTTGGGAATGAAGGTGTAGTATTGGAAGAAGTGAAATTGAAGGAGTTGATTAGTGGAACGAAGAGTGTAGAGGAGATTGGACAAGAGGACGCTTGGTTCAAGCAAAGTGGGGCCAATCAAGTTGAGGTATAATGTTTTACTTGTCTAGTGTTATGATCTAATTTGTAAGTAAATAATGTGTTGTGCTTATTTGATATAGTTGGAATCTAGTTATTGAAAGGTTATGAGAAAAGAACCATATTGCTTGTCCATTTGCTTGCCGCAAGCCTTTATCTTTAGTGGAATTGGTATGTTTCAACAAATATTGAAGCCATCCGTTTATATGGTATTGGCTTGAATATTACGTTGGTTTTCTCCATTATATGAGACAGCCTGCACTTTTACTCCTGGAGCTAGTTGATGATGCTTTCTGGTGCGGTTCTTATGACGTTGGAACGATGATTGAATATACTAGATTCGACAAGTTTGGAATAAAGGGTTTCAAGTTTTATGTGTTTTTGTCATTGTTTTGTGGTAATTGCAATCTTATTTCCAATAAGCATGTTATTTAGATGGTGTCACAGGGTATGAATATCGTGATCGGATAATAGTAAAGTATTATAGTAGTGTTGTGTTTTCGTGTACCAGAAGTTGAGGAAAGTATCCTTATCGTATTTAATAGGCATATCTTTACGTGATCATTTATCATGTGATAGGTGTCTGTTGCCCCTGGTGGCCGTTGGAGCAGATTTAAAACCTATTCTACAATTCAGAGGACTCTCGAGATTTGGGGATTCGTTCTGACTTTTGTCTTCAGGGTTTGGTTAAATAATCAAAAGTTTGCATACAAAGGTTTGCCACTCTCTATGAACTACTTTGTTATCATATTGTAATGTGCCATGTGGCTTAAAGAAATGTTTAGCAGACTCATCTTTAAAAGGTAAATGTTTTGATCACTATGAAATGAACCTTACAAGAAGAAATAAGGATGCTTTTGGCCTAAAGAACTATCTAGGAGATTCATCTTTAAAACGTAAACGTTTTGACCACTGTGAATTGAACCTTACAAGAAGAAATATGGATGCTTTATACTATTGAATTAATGATACTATTTTCTTTTTTCCTTACTTATGTTTGTTACCATGAGCGAAACTAATAGCTCATAAGTAGTGATTAAAAAAAGGTCTAGTTCTTCCAATTTAATTTCTTAGGCTCATTTTCTTTAGCTATTTTATATACTAATTGGGCTTGCAAAATGCATTCACTCAGGTGGAATAACAGAAGAAAAAAGGGTACAGAAAAGAAAGGTTCTTGCTAAGTGGTTGAAAGAAAATATTTTGAGACTTGGTCCTACATTCATCAAAATTGGCCAGCAATTCTCCACGAGAGTAGACATTCTCGCTCAAGAATACGTTGATCAGTTATCAGAGCTTCAAGTAAGTCCTCTTATATATGTTCCTGTGATTTAAATCCTTCCACTTACCAAGATTGTTCTATGGAATTTGCCTTGTTCTTTCATTAAGTATGGCTTGTTTGTGATGATTTTTTAAAGAGAACTAAGATTGCAATTTCTGCAGGATCAAGTTCCTCCTTTCCCTTCGGTAACTGCAGTTTCGATAGTAGAGGAAGAACTCGGGGCTTCCGTGGATAACATATTTGAAAGATTTGACCATGAGCCAATTGCTGCTGCAAGTCTAGGTATATTCAATTCATCATTGAAAATTTAGATTACTATAATTTTCATTAGTCTAAGTAAATATAGACTTATGAGGTAGCCTTTCCTGTGTGCAGGACAAGTTCATCGTGCAAGACTGAGGGGACAAGAAATTGTTGTGAAAGTACAAAGACCTGGTCTGAAAGATCTGTTCGATATTGACCTTAAGAATCTGAGGGTTGGTAGCTGAAAATCTGTTTAATATGTCGTCATTTTCAATTGCAATCGCCAATATAGGGCCTTGTCTGTACATATATCTTGAGCAATTTTAATATGATCTTGTTGGTGAAACTTGACTATGGCCACTTTCTCTTATCTGATAATTTCTCATTTCCAAATGTTAAGGTTATAGCTGAATATCTTCAGAAGATCGATCCAAAATCTGATGGCGCGAAAAGGGATTGGGTTGCTATTTATGATGAATGTGCGAGTGTGTTATACCAGGTTATCAGTAATTAAATTAAGAAATGGTGATTAATTAATATTTCGAAGTAAGTTGTTCGATTAAGAGGAAAGCAAGGGAGACTTTTAGTGAATTAAGCATGGTGGTTATGGAAGCTATATGAGGTATTAATTGCTAATCTTCTGATTTCATTTCTTATAAATTGTAGGAGATTGACTACACTAAAGAGGCATCTAATGCTGAGAAATTTGCATCAAACTTCAAAGATATGGATTATGTCAAAGTCCCAAGTATATATTGGGAATACACTACACCGCAGGTACTACTAACATTCCAAGATCATTGAAGTTTAATTGCCAAACTAGTATATTTCAGTTAGTAAAAACCGCTTTTTCCCACTTATGCTAGGTTTTAACAATGGAGTACGTACCCGGAATCAAAATAAACCGGATACAAGCCCTTGACCAGTTAGGGGTGGACCGGCAGAGGTTTGTTTGGTTAAAACTAGTTTAAGCTTCTCATTTACTTCAGATCTCAGTATTATATTTAGGGAAGTCTTGATTTTGGAATTTTTTTGCTAATGATTGTTAGGTTGGGACGGTATGCAGTTGAATCGTACTTGGAGCAGATACTGTCCCATGGCTTTTTCCATGCAGATCCTGTAAGTACTTTAGAAGTTTCACTTAGATTTAGTATTTCAGTTACTATTGTTAGAAGGTGACACTTAGCATATGATATACGTTGATCATGAAGTGAAAACTGTCAGATTTTGGAATAACAATAAGATTCATGCAGCATCCCGGAAACATTGCTGTGGACGACTTCAATGGTGGAAGATTAATTTTCTATGATTTTGGAATGATGGGAAGGTATATTTCCCTCTTCATGTGTCCAGTTCTTCTATTCCTTTTACCAACTCGGAGTATAATCTATGCCTTACATCTTTGCAGTATAAGCCGAAACATAAGAGAAGGCTTGCTGGAAGTATTCTACGGAGTTTATGAGAAAGATCCCGAAAAAGTGATTTCCCCTTAAATCTTAATATAGATTTTTGTATTTCCTACTACTTGATTGATTACCAGATATGCATTTCAACGTGTCATGTATGATTCATGAAGTGTTTCAATTTGTTCAGGTTATTCAAGCAATGGTCCAAATGGGCGTTCTCGTTCCTACAGGAGATATGACAGCTGTGAGACGAACGGCCCTCTTCTTCCTCAACAGGTTATTTTCAGAAAAAGCACAAAACTTTATTTACAAGTTTGGAACAAAACAAGATTATAGTAAAAGAAATTGGCGAACTCCTTGATTGTAATAACCTAAGGTAAGAAATGAAATCATGCAGCTTTGAAGAACGCCTTGCAGCACAGAGGAAAGAGAAAGAATTGGCGAAAGAAGAACTCGGATTCAAGAAGCCACTAAGCAAAGAGGAAGCCACCGAAAAGAAGAAGCAACGCCTTGCTGCTATTGGTATATTTGGCTATTTTATAATGTTCTTGATTAGTTTTCTAGATGTTGTATGATTCTTATTTCGGTTGAATTGGTTTGTTTTGCTTGAAACATTCTTCCTTTAGCCTCTTTTGATCATATGGTAGTGAACGACTATTTGCTTTCTATGCGTAGATTGTTAAAGACATTTCATTTTCTTTAAACAGGCGAAGATTTGTTGGCCATTGCTGCAGACCAACCTTTTCGATTCCCTGCCACATTCACGTTCGTTGTTAGAGCATTTTCGGGTACATTACTTTGACTCAATCTTCCGACTGAAATAGCTGCTAGCAATGGTGCTTATTGAACTTTATGTGTGCAGTTTTGGATGGTATTGGAAAAGGACTCGACCCTCGATTTGACATCACTGAAATTGCCAAACCGTAAGTTCAATAGTTCGACAATCAAGCTTTAAATCTGATGATCAAAACTCTCTCTCTCTCTCTCACCAACATGTACTTGCAGTTATGCTCTAGAACTGTTGAAGTTTCGTGAAGCTGGTGTTGAAGTTCTAGTAAAGGCAGGTTTTTGCTCTAATTCATTTCATTGCTTCAGCCTTCAAGAAATATAGAAAATGTTGACTCTATAAAGCTGAAAACTATGTGCAGGACTTCCGAAAGAGATGGGACAGACAGTCGAGCGCAGTTTTCAACTTATTTAGGCAGGCCGATAGAGTCGAAAAGCTAGCTGAAATAATCCAACGACTAGTGAGTAACACAAGTTTATACAATGAATGCTAACATATGATAAAAAAAACTCAAACCACTTACTGCAAAACCACGTGATTTGTTTCTGTATTTGTAGGAGCAAGGAGACCTCAAGCTTCGAGTAAGAACCCTAGAGTCCGAAAGGGCATTCCAACGCGTTGCCACTGTCCAAAACACTATTGGCAGTGTAAGTTCGTCTAAGTTTTGCATTACTAAGAAATGTGCTTATGTTTTCTACTACTCGTTATCCTCTGGTAATGACGATGCTTGTTTATATTGCAGGCCATTGCTGCAGGAAGCTTAGTTAACCTTGCAACAATCTTACACCTTAACTCAATTCAGGTTTGTCTCAAATAGTTACCCCTTTCCTATTCATGTCTCCTACATTATATAACATTAGTAAATTCTGTCGTCAGATGCCAGCAAACATTGCCTACATAATTTGCGCCTACTTTGGCCTCAAGGTCCTCGTTGGCTTGGTGAAGGTCAAGAAATTCGATCAGAGAGAGAGGCTGATCACTGGAACTGCTTAAAACCAACGGTTAGTACCAATGTTCTTTCCTTATAAACCTACATGTATAAGTTTGATTTTAGATATGGAACGCATTCTACGTACGTAAGAACAGTTGGACAAACTCTATAGTGATTCAACCTTTTCTCAGTTCTAGATTCTTGTATATATTAAGGCTTGATCTGACTATCATGGTTATTATTTCCTCCCTCAGTTGTCTCAACTTTCCTAAACAACGTTGCTCCAACAATCAGTTGCCAGTTCTGAAAGTATATTACTAAAACTCGAAGCCAGAATAAGCATGGACACAAGTTGAGAGCATTTCTGAAGTTCTTGATGGCTGCTTGCTTTCTGGTAGAAGAAATTCCTCGATTCTTGAGTCGAAACGGCCTAATTTCAGGACACCTTGGGGCAGATGATGTTGGAATTATCTGCAGACCTTCACTTATTTGCTAGGTTTGTGGAACCATCATCTTCTTGCATCTTCATCACTTACGAGTGTGAAGTCCATTTTTGGCTCTGAATTTTTGCTATAGTTTGTAGAGATATATATTACATGTATAGTTCATCAACATATAATATATATTGAGGCTGCAATTTGTAAGTATACATTAAAATTAGTAAGTACTTACTACATTTTATTCTGTAATGTGCATGTATTCAGACTGAATGGGATGAACCAATGACAACTATTTGAGACAGTTTGTTTTTATACTAACCAAAGCTATTTGAGACAATTTTGAGGTGATTAATGTTTATGGTACTGTTTAATTTCATATAAAAAATGATGCTGAATCAATTTTATTGTCGTCTTTAAATCTTGTGAAACTGCTAGAAGAACGTTGCATTGCAGTACAATGCATAGTGTTCGAAGTGTCATTTATTCTCCTTGTTCTTTGATTTGGTGTTTGAATTTCAGTTTCCAGTTTACTAGGCTGTTGAGAGTTGGATTCATTTATTTCTGGGCTGCTGCAGAGATTATTAGCTACATCCTGTTTTGACAATATGCTCTTCAGAAAAATGATGTCGAAACCGATACATTCTCTCCTATTAGAATCACTTATCTTACAAAGCCATGGCTTTAGCTTCAGTAAACCACTTGTTTCGTTAATGACTTCACCCTCTCAAATATTTTATGAAACCAAACGCATCCTAAATTGTAGATTTGAAGCGGAATTGGCGGTTTTGAGAACCTTCATGATGGTTCGGTTTTGAATTATAATCATGTGGGCGATAGATTTGAGTTCTAAAAGTTTGGAACTGTGAACCAACCGTTCTGAATTTTTGATTCTACAACATTTTTTTATACTATATTTTTTCTCTTAATTTAATTTTATCATTGTTTAAAATTTATAAAATTATATTTTAATTTATAATTTAAAATATAGATTTTTTAATGTGTATACAAAAGAATTAATTGTTTTGAAACTAGCTCAACGTAGCAACCAAACTTCAATTCTAGTTTTGAAATTATACAGTCAAGAAAAGATCTAGATTTACAATTGATTATCAAGCCTATGAACACATAGGATAGAAAACTTACTGATAGCACACTTCCGCACACTTCCGAGCACTCCTACAGCAAGAATCCACTACTATGGTATCCACGTGTATTCCAATCTGTATTAGGTTTTCTGTGTGTTTTGACTTCTAGAATATATGTATCTATTTATACTAAATAATACTGACCATAGACCCTAGGTTCAATAAGCCCATATTTTTAAGTCTGTTTTATTAGTTAATAGTCCAACAATTAATTAACTAAAGCCCATATATCATAATCTAGTCCATAAGATATTAAAATATCTTTCGATCTCCCACTTGGACTAGCATTAGATAACATGTCGTGCACTATGCATGTACCCTTGGTCGGACCAAAATACACTTGAAAGTGTGGCCCAATAGGCCCCTACTATCCATGATCATCTAATCAAAGTCTGCACAAAACTCTTAAACTGCGTTGTGTAGCGAACTCGATAAATGATGGACGCTTACGTGGATTATGTAAACAAACTTTTATATGAAGTTTGAGTAATATCCTTTCATTCGCGACACACTCGATTAAGCCTTAGATCTGTCACATGTCTATCCAAATAGCATAATCATTTATTCTCATCTTTATTATATGACTCATATGATCATATTCAATTACTCTAATTGGATATATCTTTGCATTGGTCAATGACTTTATGGTCGAATAATATAGAGGAACTGGGTGCTCTCTCGAAATTTCAATCGATGAATGAATCTCAATCTTGACTCATCTATCATTTTCAATTCAGCTCATGATGCACTCAATCCAAGCCGTGTCTTGCCACTTGCAAGCATTTTCTTGGTCAATGTACACTACTAAAGAAACAAAAGGAGTAATGACATCAAGTCTAAGGACTATTATATACTCCATACACTAATAAATCGTAGACACTGAAACAAACGATTTAATCGTCGGGTATACCAATACTCTCCAAAGTTTCCATGTGTCCATCATAGATATCACATATTTGTAATTGTGAGAACCACTACGTTCTCTAAGAACATGATGCAGACCACATGTCAACCTATAACATATCATCTGAAAGTGTATCTACTACTCTAAGTAAGTGTATGCGGAAGCTAAATGTAGAAGACACAGGATACTTTTTGCGTAGGTTGTGTTAACGAATAACCTACACGGCAGCCTTACGGCCAAAAAGAATAATAAAAAATAAGTGTTGTGCTATTACAATGTTGACCACCACAACAACATCAACACTCTTACTGAAACACTAAATGTATGCTCTTATGATCTAAGAAGCATACAGAATTAAAACTACGAATTTAATCTGCAAATGTGTCTATCTCCCATCTTCCTACTGAATGAATGACTCTAGTATTTATAGATAGACTACATGGCTTGGATCCATGAATATAGCAACTGCTGGCCCATGTCTTCACAATTCTCGCAGTTCAGTTGTTGTCCTCCGCATATCAGCCTGGAATTGTGGAACTACTTCAATTGGTTGTTGACTCCTGGATTTGTGGAACAGAATTCCACTAGCATGAATATCTCAACCGCCTAGTAAGACTTGGTCTTCCCTCTAGTCTCCGTGCATCTGCCAAGTCACCCTTCCACGTGGCTGTCGAGTTGGACGCTGAGTCAACACCAGTTGTTATGTTACGTCAGAGGCTAAGTCAACATTCCTGTGAAGAACACAAAAACACACATGTTAGGTCAACATTACAGATAACAATATATCTTAAATACCTAACAAACTCCCCCTGTTTTTGTGCCTTCTTCACAAAACCTTTCTTAGCTTCACGAGAGTGCTCCAAACTCCCCCTATGTTCATGCCTGCAAAACAACTTCAAGAGCAACAACAACATAGATAGAGACAACAACAACAACAACATAGATAGAGACAACAACAACAACATAGATAGAGACAGCAGCAACAACCATGTCATTCCAACAATAAAGAGGGTCAGTGCAGTGTCAGTGCTGCAACAATATTGTTCTCCCCCTTTTTGGGAAGATAGGCACGCTTGAAGAATCAGTGTTAGGGCAGCAAGAGCTTTCAAAAGGAGAGGCGGTTTTTCTATGGTTTCGTGTGGTGAGTGACAACTGTGGCAAAAAAAAATCATGATGAGGGTAGGGAAACAGACTGGCGACAGTTCAAATATAGGGAAAGTATGTCGTTTCACGTCCTCCCTGACACAATCAAGAACACGCTACTTGACAGTTATAACCCACTATCAAGAGAAAAAAAGCGATGTGGAGGTCAATTTTACTAAAGTACGTGTTACGGAAAACACAGAAGGCCGATGTTGAGAAGAAAAATTTTAGAGAACAATATTTTGAAAACAAACCAGTCTAACTTGCTTTGTTGTGTCAACATCACTGCAACATTCACCCGGTTAAAATAAAGAAAAAATAGGTGCAGAACTACAAGAATCCAAGGATTAGTGAGCGTAGAGTGCATCATCGCAGCGAACGCCGTGCCCCTAGCCTTTCTTCCTCGAAAGCAATCGCAGTTGCAATCCTTTTGTAAGGTAGCATTGTCGCAGCGAACGCCGTGCCCCCCAAAATACTTGGATTGTTTACCACACCGATACATAAAAGATATATATAAAAGAATACCAGGCGGCCATAGACAGATCATGTTGACTGAAATGTTATACTAGCAAGTTAGACACACAAGCTACACCCTTTGATATAGATAACAAAGATATGAATATGGGTGCAGCACAACACACTCTATTAGTGACAAAAATAAAGACCAAGAGACTTTCGTAAGTATACAAATCTCTCATGATCTAAGGGTTTTGTAAAAATATCAGCAACTTGGTTTTCCGTTTTCACATACTCAAGCTTGATCACCTCTTGTTCCACTAAATCTCTAATGAAATGGTGTCTTATGTCAATGTGCTTTGTCCTAGAGTGTTGAACAGGGTTTTTGGAAATGTTTATGGCACTCATGTTGTCACAATACACAACCAGGTCATTATTGTCTAGGCCATAATCACTAAGCATCTGTTTGAGCCACAGTAGTTGTGTGCAACAGCTGCCTACTGCAACATATTCAGACTCAGCAGTGGATAAGGAAACACAGTTTTGCTTACGACTATGCCATGACACGATATTGTTCCCAAGGTAAAAACAACCTCCACTTGTACTCTTCCTATCATCCACATCTCCAGCCCAATCAGAATCACTAAACCCTATCAAGCTCATATTCATGTGTTTAGAAAAAAAGATTCATAAATCTAATGTTCCAGCAACATACCTGATGATTCTTTTAACAGCTTTAATATGGGAAACTTTGGGTTTAGCTTGATACCTGGCACATACACATACACTAAACATCAGATCTGGGCGAGTGGATGTTAGGTATAGCAGACTCCCTATCATTGATCTGTAGAGTGTTGGGTCAACATCCTCCCCAGCATCATCTTTAGTCAACTTTTATGTAGAGCCCATGGGAGTTTTCATGTGCTTTGCTTCTCCAAGATTAAAACGCTTTAACATCTCTTTGGCATACTTGTTTTGAGAGATAAAAATACCATCTTGCCCTTGTTTAACTTGAAGTCCAAGGAAGTATGTGAGTTCTCCCACCATGCTTATCTCGAACTTCGTGGACATTGCACCTGAAAAATCATCGAGCATGTTACGTGAGGTGGAACCGACAATCATATCATCAACATAGATTTGAGTAATAAGAATGTGTTGTTCTTTCCTTTTGATAAACAATGTCCGGTCCGCACCGCCTCTCACAAACCCGTATTTGAGAAGAAAGTTCGTGAGATGTCCATACCAAGCACGTGGTGCTTGTTTTAGACCATACAAAGCCTTCTTTAGTCGGAAGACATGGTCAGGATTGTGGGGGTCCTCAAAACCTTTTAGTTGTTCAACATAGACTTCCTCCTTAAGTTCGCCGTTGAGGAATGCTGCCTCTACATCCATCTGATATAGATTGATGTTGAGATGACATGCTACAGCAAGCAACAATCGAATGGACTCAAGTTTTGCTACTGGAGCAAAAGTGTCATCAAAGTCAACCCCTTCGACTTGAGTGTACCCTTGAGCCACCAATCGTGCTTTGTTTCGTATAATTGTTCCCTTCTCATCAGATTTGTTCTTGAAGATCCACTTTGTGCCGATAACATTTCTGTTGGCAGGTCTGGGAATAAGGTACCAAACATCACTACGAACAAACTGGTTTAGTTCTTCATGCATAGCATTTATCCAGAACTCATCAGTCAATGCTTCCTTGACATTTTTTGGTTCAAACTTGGAGACAAAACATGTTACGCCATCAATTGTAGAGCACACAGAGTACATGCACGACATTTCTCTATAGTTAATTGGCTGTTTACGTCTGGTCTGAACACCATCTTCAACATTTCCTATCACTTGAGATAGTGGATGGTTTTCTCTAACTCTTCTTGGAGGTTCTTTGCGGTGAGTGACCTCTTGAACCTCATCTTGTTCTTCTTCTGGTTCCTGTTGTGTAATTTTGTTTTCCACATCACTACTGGATGTTGTGTTAGGTGGAGCAGGTGGCATCCCAACAGGAGGTAGAATAACTCCCCATTGATATATGTCATCTTCTGCTTCCACCTCTTTGTTCTCAACACCTGCGTCATCAAAGACAACATTAACAGATTCTTGTATCGTCTTGATGCGAAGGTTAAATACCCTATAAGTTTCGCTGTTTGTTGAGTACCCAACAAATACTCCTTTGTCGCTCTTGTCATCAAACTTTGTTAGATACTCACAATCATTTAGAATAAAGCATACACACCCGAAAACACGAAAATATTTTAGGTTAGGTTTTCTTCCCTTAAGCAGTTCATACGGTGTTTTGAATGAGCCTGGTTGAATGTTGACTCGATTGTTGATGTAACATGCAGTGTTTACTGCCTCAGCCCAAAAACGTTTCGCCATTTGTTTTGAGCTCAGCATAACCCTTGCCATCTCAATCACGGTCCTATTCTTGCATTCGACCACCTCATTCTGCTGTGGAGTTTTTGGTGCTGCAAACTCCTGACATACTCCATTTTCATTAAAGAAAGTTGTGAATTGCGAGTTCTCAAACTCACTACCATGATCAGATCTAATACGAGAGATTCTAGCATCAAATACATTAGCAACGCGAGCAAACATATTTCTAAATATCTCAAATGTTTCAGATTTTTCACGTAAAAAATAGGTCCATGTGAATCGGGAGAAATCGTCTACCACAACTAATACATACCTTTTGCCACCAATATTTTCCACTTCCATGGGTCCTACCAGATCCATATGCAGAAGTTCAAAGCATCGGTTGGTTCCAAAGTGTTGCTCACGGTGCTGTAGAGCAGGGTGTGACGCATGCAATTGTTTTCCTCTCTGACAGTCTCCACATACAATTTGGTCAGTCTTCCCAAGATTTGGTAGACCTCGTACTGCATCCATTTTGACCAACCTGCCAAGGTTTCGAAAGTTATTATGGCCTAATCGTTTGTGCCAGAGTATAACATCATCAACTTGAGCTTTGTTGCATTTTTGGTTATCAGTCATATAACAATTGTCTGACGACCTTTGACCTGTCATGATACACAAGTTTCTGTTATTGTATACGTCACATGCATCTTTAGTGAATTTCACAAGCATGTTACCATCACATAATTGACTTATGCTGATTAAGTTTGCCATAAGCCATTGCACATGATACACATTTGTTAAAGCAGGCAAACCAGGAATATTAAGTGTACCTCTCCCTATGATTTTACCTTTTGAACCTCCACCGAAGGAAACATTTCCTCCGTCATAAGTCTCATAGTTGGAAAGAAATGTTTTGTTACCTGTCATGTGACGTGAACATCCGCTGTCAAAGTACCAAGAACCTGAAATGTTAGTTTTCAATGCTGTATAAACAACATTACATGTTAGATCAGCTTTCTTTACCCATATCATTTTGGGTTGCTGTGACTGCACAGAATATGACTCGTCATCCCTTTTCTTTTGATAACAAAAAAGTTTTATGTGGCCTGGTTTGAGACAGTAATGACATATATATTTTCTTCTACTTCTCTTACCTTTTCCTGCTTGAGAGGTGTTTTGCTTTGTCTGTATTGGTGGGTCTGTGAGCACAACATCTGCTTTGGTATTGGATGTTTCTGGTGTCGATGTGGACCCACGACAGAACACAGTTGGTGTAGCATATCCAAGGCCCCTTTTGCTTGGGTTTGCACTGTTCATGATCTCTTGAAGCGAATAAGTTCCAGTATTCCATTTACGAATGGTCAGTTCTGCTTCTTCAAGTTTGGATTTCACCTTGGTGAGCTCTATGTCACGTTGTGTGATCAATGCCTCCTATTTTGCTTGAACTTCCTTGAGTCGTGTTACCTCAGCTGTTGCAGTCAGCAGATCTTTTGCTTGATATTTCTATTTTCCCAACAGCTCATCGTACAACCTTTTCAACCCTTGAATTATTGAGAACGCATTGCTGTCACACTCTTCAGCACAGGTGGAATCTATGTCGTCCTCAACACTTCCTGAACCATCAGCAGAGGCATTTAAAAAAAGCAATGTAGAGTAATAGTTAGAGTCATACCGTTCTGAGAAGGTGTCAGCATCTGTGTGTTGGCGCGGTATGTCCTGAGGAGGCATAGTTACGTGCAGTGCAACACCCTCAAACAGTTTTTCCTCAATATCTTCAAAGAACTCATGCTCATCATTCCACGATACCCAATAAGATTTACCCCTTTTTCGAAGTGTGTTGGCACACTGATTTGCAAAGTGTCCAAAACCCTTACATTCGTGACATTGTATGCTGTCAAGTTTAGAGGAACTGTATTTGAATACTTCGTTGTGAGAAGTGTTCCTTGCAGGGGGTCTTCTCTGATTGTTGTCATTCTTTGGGGGGTCCAGACGTGGTACATCTCTCCCCTTGGGTTTGGACTTGTCACGGTTAAATCCTCTCACCATGCGATTGAACTTCCTGGTGATCATGGCAACATCATCTCCATCATGGATTTCTTCCACTTCTTCGGATTCACTAGAGTCCATTTGGTCCAGTAGCTTACTGCATGACGGTGATGAGCTTGAACCTGCAGTGAGAGCCATTGTTTTCTTCTTGGGGAAGGTCCCTCTTGCTTCGTGATTCATCTCATAGGTTTTGAAAGAATTCATAAGATCTGTGAATTCCAGTGCATTCACCCCTTGCACTGTTTCAATGGCTGTTACCTTCATATCAAACCTAGGCGGCAACGTTCGAAGTGCTTTGGAGACAAGAACCTTGTTGCTCAATGGGTCTCCTAGGTCTTGACACTCGTTAGCGAGGTCAAGAATCCTTTTCATGTAGCTAGAGATATCTTCATCTTCCTCCATCTTCATATCCTCGAATTGAGAGGCGAGGATACGTAGACGAGACTGCTTGACGCTCTTGTCACCCTCACAGTGCCTTTGGAGAATATCCCAAGCATCTTTCGCACACACACAGTTCTTGATTAATTTGAACATGTTTGTGTCGACAGCTGAGATTATAGCATTTAGTGCTCGATCATCAAGAGTGGCAGCTTCAATTTGATCATGTGACCAAGAGCTTTGTGGTATTGGTACACAATCACCGTCTGCGTCAGTTTGCTTTGGTGGTGACCACCCATTCTCCACAGATATCCACGCTCTTCTGTCTAGAGACTTGATGTAAGAGCGGGTACGTGTCTTCCAGTAAGAGTAATTTGAGTCATCCAAGATTGGAGGTCGAAATGCTCCAGTACTATTTGGATCCATGCTTGTGTTTAGAGTCGTGATACAGTCAGGGCCTCACTCAGTGTGTCGAGTGATAGCTCTGATACCACTTGAAAGTGTATCTACTACTCTAAGTAAGTGTATGCGGAAGCTAAATGTAGAAGACACAGGATACTTTTTGCGTAGGTTGTGTTAACGAATAACCTACACGGCAGCCTTACGGCCAAAAAGAATAATAAAAAATAAGTGTTGTGCTATTACAATGTTGACCACCACAACAACATCAACACTCTTACTGAAACACTAAATGTATGCTCTTATGATCTAAGAAGCATACAGAATTAAAACTACGAATTTAATCTGCAAATGTGTCTATCTCCCGTCTTCCTACTGAATGAATGACTCTAGTATTTATAGATAGACTACATGGGCTTGGATCCATGAATATAGCAACTGCTGGCCCATGTCTTCACAATTCTCGCAGTTCAGTTGTTGTCCTCCGCATATCAGCCTGGAATTGTGGAACTACTTCAATTGGTTGTTGACTCCTGGATTTGTGGAACAGAATTCCACTAGCATGAATATCTCAACCGCCTAGTAAGACTTGGTCTTCCCTCTAGTCTCCGTGCATCCTTCAAGTCTTCGTGCATCTGCCAAGTCACCCTTCCACGTGGCTGTCGAGTTGGACGCTGAGTCAACACCAGTTGTTATGTTGCGTCAGAGGCTAAGTCAACATTCCTGTGAAGAACACAAAAACACACATGTTAGGTCAACATTACAGATAACAATATATCTTAAATACCTAACATCATCAATATTTCATTCTTGATGATCATTGGTTGGGGTTATTTTAGAATTTACACTAACATTTATGTCTCTCACCATTAATGACAATGAAAATTCAAGGGAACAAATGTGATAATAATATCAAACATTCAAAATAATAAACTCCATAAATGCACAAAACCCATAGAAAATCAAATTTTCATAAAATGTGATCAATTAAATGTCTTTACAATAAAATGTTTCTTTAGACATATAAACTAAAACTCCCACTGAATCAAAGCCAACTATCAAGATGTTTAACATCTAAGCCTTCAGAAGGTCTTTTGTGTTTCGCAATACACAATGACTTGGTGAAATGATAAGCTAAGTTATCGTCAGTGGGTACTCTTTCTAATTTAATAGCTTATTTCTATTATATCTCGAACTAGATAGTATCTCCCGGGAACGTGCTTATTCCTATTCGTGACTCTCGGCTCCCTTGCTTAGCGCATAGGCTACATCTGGCCTAGTACTTATCACGACATACACGATTAATCCTATAGCTGAAGCATATGAGATCCTCTTCATGCGAGTTTTCTCCTCATCATTAGAAGAACAATCCTTCTTAGACAAGATAATGTCATGTCCCATAGGCAGAAATTCTAACTTGGATTTCTCCATTGAGAAGCGCCTAAGCAATATGTCTATATAAGTGGACTGTGATAATCCTAACAATCTATTGGATCTATCTCATTAGATCTTTATCCCAATGATACATGAAACATCACCTAAATCCTTCACCATGAATGATTTATAGATCCAGTCTTTCACGGATTGCATCATGGATCGTTCACTTCCTATGATCAAAATGTCATCGACATATATCACAAGAAAAACAACGCATCCATTTTGACGTTTACTATAAACGCACGGATGCCCATTGCTTCTGACAAAATCAAACGATTTGATTGTCTTGTCAAAGTAAATGTTCCAACTCCTCGAGGCTTGCTTAAGTCCATAAATGGATATAAAACCTTCGGGTTGTGTCATACAGACATCCCCTTCTAATTCTCCATTGAGAAAAGCGGTTTTCACATCCATATGCCAAATGTCATAATCATAGTATGCAGCTATATATAGCAAGTAAAATCCTAATAGACTTGATCTTGGCAACTGGAGAAAAGGTTTCATCATAGTTAATGCCCTCGCACTGACTATAACTTTTTGCCACCAACCTGGCCTTGTGGGTTTGTACTTTACCGTTTGCATCTCGTTTCTTCTTAAAGATCCATTTGCAGCCGATAGGGTGAACCTCATCCGGTAACTCATCAAGGTCCCGGACCTGATTAAAGTACATCAAGTTCATTTCAAATTTTAAGGCTTCATGCCACATCACCGAGTCGGTGCCCGACACTGCTTCGGTATAGGTCTTAGGTTCGTCTTCATCCAATTCGACTTCTTCATCTTGATTCTCAACCATTAGATTTAGTCTTTCGGGTGACGATTCCTCTGAGGCCTGTTGAGTTGGTTTTGCGTAGGTCTAGGCTATTCATTCTGAACGTGAGCAGGTTCCTCCGTGTTGAGGATATTCTCAATAATTTCACCATGATTTTCTTGAGGTGGGGACGCGTGAGAATTGATCTCCATCTCTACATGCGTCGAAATCATTTGACGCATCTCATTGTCTTGAGGTGACCCTCCAAGAGTCATTTCCCCTCCCAATAGATCATCAAATACTCCCACTAAATTCGTGTCCACTCCATTAGACAGTCCTTCACATTTCTCACTTTTGGATTCCAACTTATCAATTATCATTTTATTGACATTCACAGGTCAACCCCAAGTTCATGTATGATAAAACTTTGCTTCTTGCCACACCATAATTTATACGGTGTTTTGTCAACTGACTTATAAGGAACCCCGTTTAGAATATAAGTTGTTGTAAGTAAGGCATGACCCCAAAGGAATAAAGGGCGACTTGTGAAACTCATCATGGATCGAACCATATCCAATAAGGTTCGATTTCTCCTCTCGGACACTCCGTTCATTTGTGGTGTTCCGGGAGGAGTCCATCTGACCGAATTCCATGTGATTTCAAGTAATCAAGGAACTCATGGCTCAAGTATTCCCCTCCTCGATCTGATCGAAGACATTTGATACTTTTCTCAAGTTGTTTCTCGACTTCTAACTTAAACTCCATAAATTTTCAAAGGCCTCGGATTTGTGTCTCATAAGATACACATATTCATATCTAGAAAAATCGTCAGTAAAAGTAATGAAGTACGAATATCCACCTCTTGCTTGAGTTGGAAACGATCCACAAACATCTGAGTGTATCAACTCTAGCAATTCTTCAGCACGCAACCCCTTCCCAGAAAAAAGGTTTCTTAGTCATCTTACCTTTAAGACAAGATTCACAAGCACCATATGACTCAAAGGCGAAATGTTTGAGACAATCTAACTTTCTCAATCTTGCGATTCTTTTCTCATTGATATGACCAAGTCTGCAATGCCAAAGATAAGTATCATTATTCACATTACTTATTTTAGGTCTTTTATTTTGTACATTGAGAATATTTCGTTCACATTTAAGAATATATAAACCATTCATAATAGGGGCATTTTCATAAAATGTCTCATTACGAGAAAAAGTGTTTTTACCATTTCCAAAACGGAATGAAAATCCCTCAATGTCCAACATGAGAATGGAAATAATATTCTTCGAAATCGAAAGGAAGAAATAGCAATCATGAAAATCTAGTTTATATCCCGACGGAAGATCTAATCTATAGGTCCCCACGCATTCAGCAGCAACTCTTGCTCCATTTTCCATGCGTAAGTCGACCTCCCGAGTCTCACCTTCCTGCTATTACTTAGTCCCTCCACATCATTACAAATGTGTGAGCCACAACCGGTATTTAATACCCAGGAATGTGAATTATTAATAGATATATTTATCTCAATGACAAATATACCTGATCCACCAGCTAATGCACCTTGTACATTAAGCTTTGGACAGTCTCTCTTCCAGTGCTCACTCTTGTGACAGTGAAGACACTCGTAATCCATGGTCTGCGCCTCTGAGGCGTACAAACACTCCAAGTGTTTCAGCATCTCATAAGGAAACATGGTTGTCGTTTGAGTTCAAAACTCATGGAAGTCAGTATGATACATTTAGCCGAAACTACATCCTCGATGTGTTTCTGATAAGCTTTCTCATCAAATCATTTAGATTCCTCAAAAGCCTTATGAGAGATGTTTTTGATTGGTGTGTCTAACACATACTCAATCTTGTTTTGCTTCATGTAATATCCCATATTTTAATCTCTATATAAGACCTTTTAATAATTAGTAAATAATCATTTTGGTATGATACATTTAGAAATATGAATGTGAACTGGAATAATTTTAAATAAGAATAAATCAAGGTTTGGGATTTTTTTTTATATATTTAAGAACTAAAACTCCTAATCTTATTAAACCAATGCAATTTGTGGATGAATGAGATGTATGATGTAAATCTATAGAAATAAAACTAATTGCAAATGAAAAAGATATGCAGGACAACATGAGATTTAAGTAATTGGGCTTTATTGTCACAAAGATTTGCATATTTTAATAAAACCAAGGTAGAATAGAATTAAAGCCCAATCTTCATTATAGAAGTCAGAAATAGGAAACGTGATTTAACTATACGATCTTTCCATATCTATTTATATAAAAGAAAAGAGAAAAACAAAATACAATTCGAGTGGATTGGGTGAATCCACGTAGCTTCTTCCTTTCTATAAAAAAACCCCACCAACCATTCTTGTCTTTGCCCCTTTCTTCACCCAAGACAGAAGGTAAAATCATCTTCCTTTGTTCAATTAGTCCTTGTTCCTTAATTCCTTATTGGCGGAATTCCATAGATAGTGACAATTCCTTTTTGCTTTCTTTTTCTTGGCAGTTTCTTTATCTGCAGATACTGGATTATAAAGGTTTATCCTTTACCTCCTTATATCTTCCTCCTTTCTCCTGCACAAAGAAGTTTTAGCTATTAAACCTCAACAACTTAACAGCCTTAAATATGTAGAAGCTAACTTAACTACATCTACATAATTCAACATACTGAAGATTTCTCTAACACACATAACTCAACTTATATATAAATATATATATATATATATGTCTCCTTAAGTTAGAAAACCCCTGTAAGCTAAATCTGAAAGGAAACTATCGACACCACCAATTCATGAAAAGCTGTAATAAGAGGGAGAAACAATAAAAAATAAAAATAAAAATCAGAGTTTCATATTGGTTGCTGGCTGCGTTTCTTTTCACATAAGAAATTCAAAATACACCTATGTATAATCTGCATATCACCATATGGTTAGCTCATAACAGATTTGTATGAAATCAATAAATATATATATATATATATATATATATATATATTTGCTCTTAAAGAAATCAGCATGCTATAAACTGGGAAAAAGAGTTAATAAAAAAGTGTAAAATTTATAAGAGTAGGAAGTGGCGCAACATAGAAAGAGAAGGGAAGAGTGTTTCTGTGTGTGTGTGGGTTTGAGCAGAGAGAGAGAGTGTTTGAGTAGAGAAGAATAGATGACATCTCGTTAGCTAAAGGAATAAAACAAATGATTATAATAATAATTTAGACTTAAAAGAGAAAATAGAAATGGGCCAAGATATTAGTTTCCAGAATAAATAAGGATTTGTTAATAAACTAAGATAAATTGACAAAGAGATTGATCCATTACATTTAATTATGTATAAGCCATCCAAGCCCAATTAAATTAAGTGAATTGAGATATTGTAGTTTCATTACATTTGGTAAATATTTAACTAGCTATAAATATATCTTTTGTCGTGGATTAATTGTTTGGATTTGGTCAACAAAAGTAATATTATTATTCGGAATAGGTACAGTACCTTAAATTAGAAATGGATGAGCTAAAAAAATAATAATAATAATGATAATAATAATAATAAAAAATAAATAAATAAATTTGATGTTTATATGTAATTCAAATGTTTTATCTTGATATGCATGAATTTTAATTAATATTGTTACACGCATAGGTTGATAAGTTGATTAATTTTAAATCTCAAATAATTAGTGTAATAGCTAATTTAATCCGTATGTTAAAGGTAATTGTATTTAAGGATTTATGATAACACTTTAACTAGAGAATGATGTCTTGAGCTTGATATGAACATTTTTATTATTAAATAATTGAGAAGGCATACGACAGAAATTGAGTAGCTCATGAATTAGTTAGTTGAGTGATTCAAGTAAATCACGTGTATGCATTTTAATTGGGTACCTATGTTCAGAACTTTTATTAGGAAATATATATATATATAGGGTAAATAATATTATTATATATATATTCCATTCTTCTTTTGCTTATTGTACATTTCGATATATGAAGGCCCGAGTGAAGCTACCAAGTGAGGCGGGAGACAATATACTAACTAAAAGCTAAATAAGGACGCCAGGTGGGCTTTCTATCAAAAATCACGATATATGCTTACTAATTATTATGTGAAGTTATTTTTGAAATGATTGACTTGCCATTGTTTGAAATGTTTGTGTATGTTACCATCTACTGAGAAAGACGAATTCGGTCATGCGCAAGGTAGGATTTTGTGTACACATTGTGATTGTGTGCTAGCCTTTTAGGTTGGCCGGTCACCGTGTTCGAGAAGGAGGCCTACTTCTCGACACTTTTACTTGAGATGGTAGTTTTGGTACATACATGATATTAAATGCGATCGCTTATATTTATGAGAGATTATGAAATGATTTTGATTGCACAAGAATAACATTTTTTTTTTATATAAATTCTTGTGTAATGCTTTATTTTGGCAAGTTCAATATATAGCTCTAAGTAGCATGCTTTCAATTTATTTTCGGCACGTGTTCGCTGAGTACTTTGTACTCAGCCCTGCATATATTTTTAAATATGCAAGTATAGCTGGTGTGGATGAAGGTGTGCTGAGGCGGAGCTTTTGTTGTTACCTTTGCTGTCTGAAATTTAAGCTCAGGATTGTGTGTCTTCATACATATAATCCCTTTTCGTTCTCCGCTGCAACACTTTGATATTATTATGTATTATTATTATTGGTATCTGTATTGTTTGATAAAGTTTCTATCTACTGCTACGAATCATGAAAAATTTTAACATTTAGGTAACTTATTGTGTAATTAGGAAGTTGTCTAACTTGGGTAAATGACATGATTTGGAGATTATTATTAAGTTGATTACAAATTATTCTAAATTGAATGGATACAAGGTTTCGTGAAATCCACCTTGGTTATTTGATTAATTATAGTTAGGTCCCTCATATACTGTTGTCATTTTAATCCTTGCATTATTTTTATTTTTTTTCCGTATTTAGCGCGGATTTATCGAGTTAATTATTATTAATTAATTCGGGTCGCGAAACTTCAAGACCAAACGCAATTTTCTTAACCAATTCGGAAAGTTTGACCCAGTCAACTTATCAGATTCAACCAAGTAATTGAACATAATAGAAGACATTTATCTGAACGAACAATAGAAAAGCAAATTAGAACAGAGTAAACAAAGATCACATTTGAATTACTAATCAAACAAGGGTTTAATTGTTTTGAATAGCTCCCACTAATTTTAACATATAATTCACCCACATATGCAAAATACATATTTATATCAAATATAAATCTTGGTGGTCCAAGATCCAAGTCAATAATATTGAAGCATCTGCTTTGGCTGATGACCACAATACTATCACTCGGTAGGCCTCCAAGTCAATTGCATCGGTAATTTGTAACAATCAAAGTCAATATTATTGCAGCCTCTGCTTTGGCTGATGACTACAACAATACCACTTATCTAGATTGTTCATCAAATTTGCAACTCTTGGTTTATTGATCAAATCAATATGCGTCCACTAATCATTTTGCTCGCTTTGGCGTGTCCACGTGTATTCCAGTCCGTTGCAGGAACGATTCCTCGGTATAGAGGTTTACAGAGAGAATGCTAGGAATTCTCTTCACAAACTGACGGCAGTTATGTGTTAGGTTTTCTGTGTGTTTTGACTTCTAGAATATATGTATCTATTTA